>JADBJO010010087.1:0-76230 GCA_016801955.1 Conus betulinus
TATGAGACTGTTCCGTGGATTCCACTTTAGTGATGAGGAGCCTGGGTCTGATGTATAGGGAAAGTATATTGTAGACGTGAAGACGCGGGTCGGATGTATGGAAGGATTGTAGTGTGACGGAAAGACGCTAGGTGTCTGATTTGCGGTTGGACAAAATGGATCATTGGTGACATGGAAGACAGCTGGTCGGAATGATATATAAGCGGTTAATTTGTACGGAAGGACACTAAAGGGAATCGAAAGGGGATCTATGAAGGGATGGAGTGGGACTGAACAGCTCTGATTCTGTCTATATAGGAATTAGGTAGTTGACATGGAACACGGCTGTCAAACGGTGTATGTAGGAGATGGCAGGTTTACATGTCCTGCGGAGACCCGTGGAAATCTAGATGTAATGCAATAGAAGGATGATGATAAGTAAGACGGACTGAAAAGACAAGGCTAGGTCAGTTAGTATTCATATGAGAGTCGTAGTGGAGACATGGGACCGACGAGCTGGGTACTGAGAAAATGTATAATACAAAGGTCGGTCATGTGACTTGGGAGCAGGGCGGCTAATGGGGAGATCTTATATGAAGAAAGGGTCCTATATAGTGTGCATATAAGATCGACTGGGTCTGATGTCTATGAGGGTCGTAGTGTGACCTGGCAACGGCTGGTTCTGATTATATGAGGTCGTATGTGACGTGAAGAAAAGCTGGTCTATGTATAGCAGGTTACTACGTGTACTATGAAAGCGTCTGGGTCTTGCTTTATATGAAGGCGTTAGTGTGACCTGGAAAACTGCTGGTCCTGCTGGTATATGAAGGTCTGTGTGGACCTGGAGAACATGCTGTGTCTGCTGTATATGAAGGTCGTAGTGTGACGTGAAGAAAGCTGGTCTGTGTATTGCAGTTAGGAGTGTGACATGGGGGAAAACAGCTTGGGCTGAAAGATTTTATTGAAGGTGATAGTATAGTGACATGGAACCGGCTGGGTTCTGATGTATATGAGGTTATGTAGTGTGCGTGAAGACAGCTGCTGGGTCTGATTTTATATGAAGGTCAGTAGTGTGACCTTAACCGGCTGGTTCGATGTATTGAAGTTCTATTGTGACATGAAAAACGGCTGGGTTGGCGTAAATAATAAGGGTCAGTGTGTTGCCGTGGAAACAGCTGGGTCTGATTATATGAATGTGAGTATGGCGACTGAAGACTGCTTGTCTGATTATATGAAGGTTGTGTGGACTTAAGACGCTGGGTCTGATGTATATGAGGTTATAGTGTGACATGGAAACAGCTGGGGCTGATTGAATATATGAAGGTCAGTAGTGTGACAAATAGAAACGGCTGGTCTGATTTACTAATGAGGGCAGGATGTACATGGAACGGCTGGTCTGATGTATATGAACATCGTAGGGGGACTGGTACCGGCTGGGAAATAGTCTGATGTATACCAGTTAATAGTGTGACTGGAACCAGCTGGATCTGAGTATTATGATGTCAGTAGTGTGACATGCAAGTGCTGAATTTGGCGTATAGGAAAGGTTATATGGTATATAAAACGCTGGCGTCTGATATACGAAGTTTCGTGGTATGTAACATGGAAACGGTGAAAATGATCGATATATACCACAGAAAAAAACTAAGGGTACTAACTACAGTCAACATAATTTACTGTCATCGTCATATTTTCCCTCTTGGTCCAAACGTAAAGCATGAACCCAATCTGCGTCACCTGAACCTACTCACGAATCTTCCAGTTCCTTGAACTCGTTGCCCGATGTCGGTCAAATATCTCGTCCCCTTCCAGGCGTTTCATCTGATCCGCAGTCCAACCCTCGTCCTTTAAGCATTCAGTTTCTCGGTGGCAGCCTTACATCCACTCTCACATTAATACCAAAGAAGTCAGCAAAACCAATGCGGGCAATGTCGCCTGATACAGGACGTTGGTTCGTTGTGGCTTGGGTGTCCCAAGGAGTATGATGACGAAGTCCCTGGTTTGTATAAAAACAAAAGAACTGGAAAAACGGGTTACTTCTTGATCATGCTGCCAATAGAATGAGGAGCCAGAAATTTGGATAATCTCCGTCATTTTCCCAGATGTCTAGTCACGGCTTCTTCTTCAGATGAATTAGTGTATGCTTGAAGTGTGATGAATGAGTACCTTTGCTTTCAAAGCATCGCTCTTTGATAAACTCCTCCCTGGTACTGTTTGAGTTGTCATTATTGTGCCCTCTGAATTCTTCAGACCCTGTACTCAAAGTTAAACTCTGTGCAGTTCATGTACAAGGTTTAGCAGTTATTTGGTGTATATAGTATCAAGCAGGAATGGTCTTTTCGTGACGCAATAAAAAGTCAAAACAAGAACGCAGCCTTAAGGGGAGAAGAGCCCTCTGCAGAAAGTATGAAATTAGCGCTTGAAATTTAGTGCTCGCAGATGCAGTTTCGAGTGATAACCGATGTTCATCTTGTTCACTTGACGTCTTGGTGTCGTCTCACCCAAAGGAATGGTTATTTTGGGCTCGGATCAAGAAGCGGCACCAATCACAAGATCTTAGCAGTGAACAGCTGACCATAACGCATGAAGAGCTATTTAAGGTGGTGTGCTGTGTGTGTTTTCGTGTTGTGTGTGTCTGGTGGTGGGTTTTGCTGTGAGTGTCGCTTTTCTTGTCTCTTAAATTACTGCAAGATAACTTACGCTATTGTTCCACAACGATTCATATGATAGTGGCATTTACCGAACTTCCCTCGCCCTTATAAACAAAAAACCCCCCCCCATTATCTGCGTACACCGGCATGTCCTACTACACACTTGCTGGTAATTTGCAGACTTGAGAGCATGGAATGGAACTTTTCTGTTCTGCAGGCGGAGACTACGCACCGTCATTTCATTGGGTCGGGGTTCCTGAAGATCGCCTACAGGCCGCTACACGCCGCTGGGAGACCCATGATCCAGAATGGGTAAAAGGTGGCCCAGGTGGAGTCATACTGAGACTCAAGAGATGATGGCCGAGTGCTGTTCGGAGAGTAACGTGATGATGGCCAACGCTGTATGAATGATTGGCCTCTGTAACTGTAGTCTCCTTCTTCTTTAAATCTTCTCATTTCCATTGCAACTTTTCTGTGAACCAATTACTGCCTCTTGTCAGTTCTTATCTTTATGATACGAGTATTCCCCTTCATTCCTGGGATTTCGAGGAAAAAAAAAGCTTAACATGAGAACTGCCAATGTAATGCTGATAGCAAAACGGCCAAAATAGAGCGCATTTAATTACCACTTCCCATCATGTGAGCTGCAGATGTGCCGTCTGGCATCCCATTCCTCTCATAAACTACTGGCCACGGCTGAGTGGACCCAGTTCGCATGCGATCGTGTGTACTTCGTGGATAACGCAACTGTGGGTGCAAGTTCAAACGTTTACCAGGCAAGAAGACCCGATTTTTCCGGCTGCAGGAGGAAAGGAGGGAGACTTGTGCTGCCCAGTTTTCCGGGCTGCAGGAAGTCAGGTAGCGATTTCTGCAAAAACCAGAAAACTAGGTGTGGTAGTAGTCAGATAGGTACAGGGAGAATTAAGACAACTGTAAAAAGGCCTCGGAGTTTTGCAAAATTTTAATTTTTATTTTCTTCAAAAATCTGCCAGATTTCTCATAAATGCTATATAATGGATGTAATTGTAATGATGAGGTTTGCTTGAAGATGGATCTTGCATAAGTGTGTAATGTTTTCTGTTCACAGTAGGAAATGCTGACTAATGATAGATCTTACACTGTGTGCAGAAAATTCCTAAGTGGACAGATGTGTGGGACATTTGCAGCTAGGTGTGGCTTTTCCTAAGATTTATTGACAGTTACCATTTTGTGTTGAACCAATAAAGAACACCCACTTACGTGGCAGACAGATCTGTAAGTTTTTACACTTAAGTGCAAAAAAGCCACACAGCCTAGTACCATGTCCATGTGGTATGTAACGTCACATTTTGTGAAGATACGAACTTGAATCCCACACTTTAGCACACAAACAACATCTACACCACATGATACAGACAGGTGTGCTGCTTTCCACAACGGGTAAATTTCTATGATATTTTGACAAGGTGCAAAAACGATGCATACGAAAGGTAGATCGTCTTAGCCCGGCAGGTGCGATGGCTAAGTGTTCAGTGTGGTTTTTGACGAGTGGCCAGGCCAACCAAGTTTGACCGGGACGTGTTAAGCGGCAGGAGATCTGCCGGTGTCCACCCAGGGTATCCTGCTCCTTCAGTCCCAGGGACGGAGGATGTGGTGGAGGCCACTCCCACTAACCCTTCTGTCTCTCTGCGAGTGAGCTGCAACACAGTGGAACCTGTCAATACCGCCACACCGGTTAAACACGGGGTTTGACGAAGCACTGTGTGAGGTCTGCCTCGCTCGGCCATGCCTCAAGGTAGCCAGTTTCAGATCGTGCACGTGAGATCGGAGGGATTTTGAGAGTGTCATAGTTTGGGGGTTCTGATGGAAAATGCTCTTTATTGATTTCCCTCTTTTATGAGCAGTAGTACAAACTGATTAGAAAGAGGATAAGTTTTATCTGAAAAAATGCTTTTTGCATTGCTCTTTTATGAGCGGGAGCGGTATACAAATGATTAGAAAGAGAGATCATTTTGTCTGATACCATCGGTGATTCAGCATATTGAGAACAAAGTAAAAGCGATATAAATCACTTTGAAAGTCAGCATTGGCTTGGTGAAGGTAAAATGGGTTTTGCAAGATTACCATTTTCTTTGAAAGGAACAGATATATGCTAATAAGATGGAAATTGAGTCCATTTTACTTACAGAGAAAGTCTTTTTTTTATCTAAGTTAGAATATTTTAAGGTTGTGCTAGATTTTGTGAAGCAAGTGGATACCAAGATGTCATGTTTGTTAAATATGAATTATGTCTGTTTATCTTTCAGCTTCACATATTATCAGACCTGAAGTTAAACAACATTACAGTTTACATTATTTTTCAAAACCACGTAACTGGAAATTGATAAAGGATTCTGCCTGAATATTAACTGAAACAAATTTAACTGACTCAGAATTCACAATATGTTTTGACTCTAACTAATTGGAAACCATCGACGGTGAGAAACATCAAATTCAGTTTGTTGACCAGACAATGAATTAAATATGATCATTTTTTTTTCATATCTAAATATTATTTTCTGTAATTTGATGTTCCCAGTTTCTCCATCTTTGACCTTCCTCCCCCCCTCCCCCCCCCTCCCCCCCCCTCTTAAGGTCCAAAATCTTTGCCAGTTATTACTATAGGACAGTTGAGTTGTTGGCCTGCGCTTGATTTTTTCCCCTACTGATTTAGATTGTTCGCCTTTGTATTTGTCTGACTTTATTCAATCGCTCCTACCCAGAGTTGAGTTTGCTGCGGACTCAGTTGGGAAGACTGGGACCACACAGTCGATTTCATCCACTTAATGGATGCGTTTCTGAGAGTGTTGCTCAAATTTCCTGACCAACACTGCAGGTGCCTGTATCTCTCGGGCCTGGTTGACGCCGGGATATATTATGAAAGGAAGCGTAGAGTACAGCCCTGTCATGTAGTCTCAGACCGAAATGGAAATCCGTAGCATCATCTTATCATCATCCTCATTCTCATCGATCAGCATTAAAAAAAAATGTCTCAAATTCTGTGTGGCCCTTCATGCCCTGCTCTCATGGTGACCTCATTTCGATGTCCTCTCCACGTCCACGTGTGGCCTTGGTTTGGTTCCGTCGGGGTCACCGGTATCGGCGAGTCCATGGGGCTGTCGTTGGACGACGTGTGTGGCGCCCTCCGTAGGGAGAGCTCACTCACGCCGGCTCCGCGACTAAGCAATTATTGTCGTCAGTAGGGGGCTTAGTAGGTGGTGTCCTGCGTATGTTAGATCAGAACAGGCGCCACTGAACACCACTGAAGTGACTCGGCAGCAGTGCAGTGTCTCCTCCGGTGGGTTGCCTCTTGACGACTTGACATTGACTGCTGCCTGTGGATTGAGTTAGACAAATCTTCTATGACTAGAGATTGGACCCTTAGCCGGCGATTCAAAACTCACACTAAGTCATTGCTGTTTGTCCAAAATATTGCAGATGGCCATTAGAACACAATAGTCCCCATTTTTCGGCATGCAGTTTCACATTCAAATGATTGTAGCTTTTATCACAGCGTGAAAGTTTAACTGACCTGAGATTTTCAACTCTGGTAACAGCTATCAGTGTGCAGTCTCCTTTTTTTTTTTCACAAAAGTAAATTCATTTTTAAATGAAAGTCAGGCAATGAAACACTTCAGTTACTTCGTTTTTATGGTAAATTTCTGAAAGAATCGCTCTTTCTGTCAGATTCTGTCGATGCTGGTGCTGTCGTCTGAGTATGTAACTTGGGCATCCGCCATTTGCAATGACTGGTCTGGATTTAGCGTAAAAATTGTCCAGTCAGAAAGTGTAATTAGCCCGAAAATTCAGACCAATACGAGTTACAGGATAGATTTTGATTTGGCTAGATGGTATGGATGCCTTCACCTGTCCTGAATTTGTTGCAAGGATGTAGCCGCCATCAGCTACCATCAACATGACAACTTAACCCCTCCCTTTGAGACTGTCATGCATGTGTGCGTGTCATGACGGCGTGATAGTTTCGTTCATCCTGGTGTTTGTACGCTGACTTGGACAAGTTTAACTCCGTCTCTCTTTCTCTTCATCTCACAGACTCCCCATTTTCCAGCTCCAGGTTTTGCCTTGTGTTTTTTGAGGTTTGCAGGCTGGACGTGCAGCGCTGTAAGCATTAACTGCCAAATGTTCTTCGTGGTATATTTCTGCAAGCATGACTTGTTTTTTTCAAAGCGTCAAACCTAAACTTTGAAACAGAATCACCAAACAAAAATCTTGGCTGTATGTTACTCGCCATAGTTTGCATGAAAAGTCTAGTAGTAAATGCAGGTTGCTGTGAATGTCTGTTTTTTGTATTGGTCACTTGTAAAAAGTCTGGAATCCTTGACTAAGTTTGAAGCTGACCTGCCGAACCATGGGTCATTCCACCCACTGCACTGAAGCGTGAAGCGAGTTCAAGCTTATTTGCACAGTCTACACAGTTACCTTAGTCATGATCGATTCAACAGTACCACTGCCACTAACCAGTTTTCAGTCCTGTAAAAATGGACAGTCAACTATCACTGTCACTCAGCTTGAACAGTATACTTGTTCAAACCTGTAGCGCTGAATGTTATCAAACTTACTTTCTTTTCTTTTTGTTTTGTTTATGTGTGTTTTTTTGTTTCTTTTTGCTTTCTCATCTTCTGTACCACCTCACTGGCTCTGCGTCCACGCCGCACATCCCAGCTTCCTGTCCATAGTCAAGGCTGGCCTGTCCTGCCCACCCCCAGCACCGTCATTGCACAAGGAGCTTCGGTTTGAAGTCGTCATGAGGCAGCGCACCAGAGAAGATTACTCCACTGCTGCCCAGTCACTTTGGTGGCGTTCAGCGGTGCCTGTTCAGATCTAACATTGGCAGGACACCACCTCTTAATTCCCCTTCTGACGACAATAATTGTTAAGTTGCGGAGCCAATGAGAGTTAGCTCTCCCTTTGGAGGGTGCCACCACGAACTTGCCAATAACCAGCAAACCGAACAGAACCTTGGCAAGGGCATAAATTGACTTTAAAACTTGTTTAATGGAGATCAGTGAGGATGAAGATGTAAAGGCCATCCCTGTTGAAACCCCTTCATTTTAGCCACACACATAGTCTCCTTATCTGTGTGGTTTTTTTTTTTTTTTTTCATTTTGTCAATACTAGGACTCTCCAAATTAAAATGGACTCCATTTTACCAGCCATTTTTTTTTCTCAGCATACATGGATATCTGTGAAATTTGAAAGCTGGAGAAGAGTTAGTGGTGAAACAGGTGTATGGAGAGGAATAACTGGAAGCAGGTATATGGAGAGGAATAATCGGAAGCAGGTGTATGGAGAAGAATATTGGAAGCAGGTGTATGGAGAGGAATAATTGGAGCAGGTGTATGGAGAGGAATAGTGGAAGTCTGAATATGTAAGACAGATATGAACTGCCAGAACATTGTAGGGTTTGTCATGATACTTCTGATTTATCCCCCTATAATCAAGCAAAAAGTATACACTTGTAACATGTTATGAAATGGTAAACACTTAAATGTTATGAAGTATTATGTGTTAAGGATTTTTGGAGGGTACAGTTGATGGACGTGGCATTGAGTGATGCGGGACCATGATGAAATGTGTGAGTGTATGTTTCTGTTGTGGGTTTGTCACATGGTTTAGGCTGTATGGACTTTCATGTGCGTTAATGACAGTACTGTCAAACCTCCCTGCTTAGACCACTTCTTTTCTTTGTAAACACTTCTTTTGGGGACTTTTTTTTTTCCCTTTGTCTGTAGATTTACTTCCCAGTGAAAAAACACTCATGCTGATGACTTACTTGGGGGAGGGGGTTAGTGTTGGTTATTTTCTTAATAGGTTTAAATTCAAATGAAATTCCCTCGCTTGAAAAAAATGAAAAAGATCCTGCTATTTAGGATTTTATGTGATCATTATAAGGCTCTACAGGGTGTATGCATGGGGGTGTTTCTTTGTTGTTGTTTTTTCTGCTGCTGTCTGTCTCCTCTCACTGTTTCTTAGTGCTTCTCTCCTCTCTCTGTCTCTTTCTTTTCTCTCTCTCTCTCTCTTTCTTTCTCTGTCTTTTCTTTCTCTCTCTCTCTCTCTCTCTCTCTGTCTCTCTCTCTGTTCTCTCTCAGAAGATGGGTGTTATTTCTAAGGCCTTGATTTTTATTTCTTTACAGTTTTTTTTTCCCTCTCTGTGTACAACATGCATGCATTTATGCAGGCACATGCACACTTTTTGACTCGCGCACACTCACACCCACACACACACCACACACACACACACACACACACACACAGGCATTTTTCACATATGCACACGCACACATACATGTTTTCTCCACAGCCTTGACCATGGCTCGAAATCATCCACACCCTTGTGTGATGCTTGCACGCACAGGAACACGCGTATGTAAACATCAAACTAAGTTCACATGCATGCGCACGCAGATGAACTAAGATTTTTTGTTGAAAATTTCATTCTTTAGTATAACAGTTTTGATTTTTTTTTTCAGTTTATGCTTTATCTTGTGTTGTCCTGTTTATTTTCAGATGTGTAGTATTTACTAACTTGTCTGTGTTTACATTTGCAGACAGAGTCTCAGGATGGCGTGATCTATGGCGTGTGTTTTGTGGACACTTCCATTGGAAACTTTCCATGTAAGTGACCTCCGCTGTTCTTGTAAATCACATATTTTTTGGATTAACTTTTTAAGTACTGAATTATTCAGCATCAAAAATGCTCTGTAATTTTGCCCCTATAAAGGTAGGATGGTAAACCTGAAGGTTTCAGATTAATTGACACATATGCCCCTCACCCTTCAGGGAGCACAGATGATTGGACAACAGCTCTCAGCTGATTCACTCTGGGTTACCATCCAGCAAAGAGCCAACCGATTCCTTTACTGCTAAGCTCTGCCCTGGTGTCGCATCCCTGGCTGTGTTTAGGTTGTCCCATCTCCCTCCCTCCCCACATGTTCCAGGTCAGAGACTGACGGCTGGTAATGGATACTGGCTTCTCAATGGCTGTTAAACGACACTTGTTGATTGTAGCTATATCTGTTATTTATTACAGCTGCGTCACTGCTAGCTCCATTGTGACATGTTTCAGTGATGTTATTGTGCTGCAAGTCACGTTTCTAACTGTTCACAGTCTTTGAAAGAGCAGTGGCATATCTTGAAAGTCCTCGGCATTGTGATGTGACCCCAATCATCTTGGTGTTGTTTGTGATGACACGGTTACTATTTTCAGTGTCTGGTTTTTAAGTCTTGGACGACATGTCATCTTGCAGGTGGGTCAGTTTGATGACGACCGCCACTGCTCGCGACTGAGGACGGTGTTCGCTCACCACACCCCTGCTCAGATCCTGTTCGAGCGAGCCGCATGTCCCAGAAGTCCATGCAGCTCATCAACAGCTACACGTTGGCCATCAAGGAAGCCCTGAGCCCCGTGAAGGAATTCTGGGAGAGCTCTAAGACGCTGAAGACCTTGCTGGAGGAGAACTATTTCAAGGAGGAAGGGGAGGAATTCCGGTGGCCTGACGCCTTGAAAGCCATGATGTCTGACAGTGAGTATAGTGAGTGTGCGTGTCTGTCTGTGTGTGCTCGAGTGCATGTGCATGTGTGTGTGTTGCATGTAAAAGCAATGTATGTACGTGTGTACATTATCATAGAGCGTTGTACTTTGTGCATGCACCTGCGTTTCCGTGAATACATGTTGCACATTTGGGTGTGATTAGTCCGTGCTCAGCACCATACTGCAGAGTTCAGTGGAGATTGAATGCCCCTAAGGGAGCCAGAAGAGATCTGGATGGAGAGCCTAAAGGACTTCACTGGTGGTATCACCTCTGCTGTGTTGCCAGTGATGTGAGGACAGAGGGCTGTGTTGCTTCCTGCCTGCATGGTTGACCATGATGGTCCTGCGCAGTTGATTGTATTGGGACAGTTACAGTGATAATCTTTTTTTTTTTTTTTTTCGCTGTCCCAACCTCTGGAGGTACAGATAAGGATATCAAGAGCCGCATCAATGAAGCCAGGCACACCTTTACTACGCTACGGCCTATCTGGAATTCCTCTGCCCTCTCACTCCACAACACGATCAGAATCTTCAACTCAGATGTGAAATCTGTTTCTTCTGTATGGTTCTAAAACGTGGCGAACAACAAAGACAAACACCCACAAACTCTAAACATTCATCAACAGATGTCTGCGAAACATTGTGAACATCAGATGGCCAGATTTTATTGCCACACAGAACTGTGGAACAAGACCAAGCAAGTTCCAGTAGAATTAGAAATCAGAAAACGGAAGTGGGGATGGATTGGCCACACCCTCAGAAAGTCTTCATCCAACATCACAAGACAAGCCCTTGAATGGAACCCTCAGGCAAGAGAAAAGTGGCGAAGGAGTACCGACGCAGAAGTGAAGGCCGCCGGAATGACGTGGGTCGAGCTGAAGAGGATTTCCCGAAATCATGTCCGCTGGAAGAGTGTGGTTGCGGCCCTATTTTTCCCAGGGAATTCAGAGGACTAAGTCAAGTAAGTAAGTCAACCTCTGCGCCACCTCAGAGGCAGTGCACACACGCCACTCATTCCAACAACCCCCGTCCACAGCCGCAGCCCGGCCAGCCCCGCCGCATCCCGGCACCGGCAATTCACAGGGAGCAGTCAGTGTCAATGTCAAGAGGCAACCCACCGGAGGAGACACTGCACTGCTGTACAGTGATAATCATTATGTGGTGTGTGGACATGTCTGTAAAAAGGGTACTGGTTGGGCTTACGTGTGCCAAGGTGTCTGTCTTTTGTGGATGTCTTGATAAACAGACCAAGAAACGATTTGGGGTGGATGATTCTTCTCACAGACTGGGGTGGAGGTAGCCTCACGCTTTGAAATTGGGATCTGGAGGTAGAGAAACTGTTCCTTTTGAAGTTTTACCACCCACTGTAGGTCAGTGTCAGCATTGTGAACTTGTAGGCTGGGAGGTCATGGGTTCCATTCTCACAAATAGCATTTACTTATTTTGTTTTATTTACCTTTTTATTGATTACTTGCCTTTTTGGTCCTGACCAGCAGCTAGCCATAGGTGTGAATATGCTATGGCCTTAAAAGGGAAGAGAACCTGGAATCACAACGTAATATTCTTACCAACACTGCAAGTTTCTGTATTTCTCAGGCCTGTTTGACTAAAATAAAAAGCATGGAGTACAGCCTTGTCATGCAGTCATAGACCATACTAGAAAAACCCATGGCATCCTCTTTGTCATCCTTGTTTTTATTAATAATTATCATTTGGGGAAAAAGGAAAAAAAAAAAAGGCCTCAACGTCAGTGTCCCTTAATACCTTTACTCTCAAGGTGACTTCAGTTTCAGTTTTTCTGTCCATGTCTTTAGGCACACTGAGTTTGTCAATGTTGTTTGTATAAACAAGTTGATGGGGACTGTCACTGACCAGGTGGCATCCTCTGGAAGAGGATGTTTTTAAGCTCACTTTTTACATCAGCTCATGATGAAGCTGTGCTGTCATCAGCAGGAGGCTTGATAGGTGGTGTTTGGCGAGACCCAAACCTCATCCTTATAACCCCGTGGTGGCCGACCCAGTCGTGGTTCCCAGACCTCAGGTCCCTAACTCACGTTCCCCCTCTCCAGCTAGCCCCTCGGTGGGACTTGCTCAGACAACCTCGCTCGGGGCCTCCCTCACTCCAACCCCCAGATGCTTCGCCTACACGCTTGGCTGATATGCCAACCAAATTGCGACCACCGGTCCCCGCCTCCCCCGCGGACAGACCCCGGTCTGTCCTACATACCCTGACAGAAGCGGGGGCATCGCAGGGATTACGGGACTTGGCCTTGGCCTCGCGTAGGACCAGCACCGAGTCCCTCTACAATTACGATGGGAGAGATGGGTCACGTGGTGCACGGCTAACTCGGTCCCCTACCTCCACCCCTCCAACATCCAGATAGGCAATTTCCTATCCCACCTTTCGTCCTCTCGAAAGCTCTCTGCTAGTTCCATTCGGGGCTACAGATCGGCCGTATGCACCACCATCCGACAGCTGGGCGGCCCATCATTTCACAATGACTTTCTCCTTAGAGAACTATCTCGGGGGGGGGGGGTGGCCCTACGGGAAGCTCAGTCCCCTAGGCGCGCTCCCATGTGGGACCTCTTTCTGGTTCTTGACGCCCTCAGATAACCCCCTTTTTCGAGCCCCTCCGCGCAATTCTCTTTGACATTCTCTCCTTCAAGACCACCTTTCTCTCCCTGGCCTCAGCCAGGAGGCGAAGTGGGATTCATGCCCTCAGTGGTGACCCTCGGGACATCGCCTTTCACAGAGACGGCTCGGTCTTGCTTAAGTTCCTGCCTGAGTTCTTCGCGAAGAACCAGGAACCGGGCACGACCTCTCCTTCCTTTGTTATCCGCTCCCTAGTGGATATCTTAGGCAGCGAAGGCGGCGGGGACATGGACCTGTGACCCTCTAGGTGCCTCAGATACTACTGGGAGCGTTCCCGCCCCAGGCGTTCCTCTCAGAGATGCCTCCTTATTTCCATCAACCCCAAACACAAGAAGGACATATCGGCAGGCACTATCTCTAGGTGGCTATCCAATACTATCAAATCTGCCTATGCCCAGGCCCACAAAGACCTCCCAGCCCTTTCCCCTCGAGCCCACGAGGTCAGAGCGCTGGCACGTCCACAGTGTTCCAGCACTCTGTCCCCGTGCGCCATCTCCTGGAGGCAGCCTACTGGCGTTCGGAGAACCCTTTCATAAACTTTTATCTAAGGGACATCCGCATGCCCAGGGCTGATGGTTCTAAAGGGGTTTCATTTTGTGGCGGCCAATGCAGCCATAACAGTTAACCCCAGGAACCATTAGGGCGCTCGGCCCTCCTTCTATTCCTTTAAATTCTGCTATGGTCTGACATGGTATAGTATACGACGCCAAAATGAGGAGTTTGTATTATACTCCCTGTCAGACTCTAATGCCCGCCCTACCTTCCCCGCTAGCGCCAAGGTTCCCTGGGGTTGCCTTGCGCGCAGGCCTCGTTGAATGACGGACAGTACACAATCTTCGGCATCTTCCATAGGCGGAAGTAGGGTGGGCGTCACGTGACTATCTTATGACTGCATTTGCCACAAAACTTCGGCCTGACAGAGCTGACTGACAGCTGTTTAATGCTATGGTCTGACATGGTAAGTATACTTAGCCAAACAGGGAGTATAATACAAACTCCCCATTTCTCAGGCCTGTTTACCCTTACGATTTTGCCGTAATTTTTACAGAAAAAAATCGGATTACAGGGCCCTACCCCAAAAATAAATTATGGGAAAAAAATCGAAAAAGAAAATTATTAAATGCGAAGTTTTGTCTGCTACCATTTTGGTCAAAAGCAGTAAGAAGACATTTCCCAGCGTGCTTTGCGTCTTGTACCTTGTCAAAGATGGTGACGAAGTGGTCTTGCGCGCCAACGGCTGGCTCTTCCATATCTTCAAAAGTTGCGAAAGTGTTGAGATTTTGAAGAGAATGTTTTTTTTTTTCAAATTACAGGTTTTTTGTCTGAGGTATTACAGGTACACGAATTTGGGGCAAACAGGTCTGTGTTCTGCTTCTGTTGGGTCTGTACAGGCACCACTGAACACCACTGAAGAGAAACGGCAGCAGTGCACTGTCTCAGCTGGTGGGTTGCCTCATGACGACTTGATACGGATCACTCCCTGTGGATTGGCGGGTAGCGGGCTGAATTGGGCAGAAATCTGGGTACGGCTGTATTGAGTAGCCAGAATGAGCGATGCTGGAGTTGTGGCACCTGATGGGCATGAAGAATCAGACAGAAGTCAAAAATACAAGAAAAAGTAATTGGTTGGAAACTCTTACCTACGCATTTTTTTTTCTTCTCCCTCTAGGTGATTCTCTGGGATTAACAGCAGCTGAAGGACATGACTTGGCTGTAAGGTCTCTTGGAGCGGTTGTTTGGTGAGTTGGCCTTTTGAACTCTTGTCTGGTACTTTTATGGATCCTTTCAAAGCTTTCCTTTTCTTGACTGTGAACTTTGGGATTCATTTGTCTCTCTCTCTGTTTGTTTTGAAAATTATCTATTTTTCTCTGTGGTATTGTTTATTGAAGCACGCCTGTGCGCATATGATGCATATTTGAGCAAAAAAAACATTGTAGGTCTTTATATATGTATCATTGCCATGTTATTCAAAGAAGCCTAACAGTGTGATAATTACGGAGAGAGAGAGTGTGTTTTCAGGCTTTTTACCTGATTTTTGTGTATATAAGCAGGTATTTACAGTCCTGCCTTTGTGACTATGGATTTTCGCAGAACTGTCTTGTGTGTCTTCAGATATTTACACTACTACTATTTGTTTGCAGTACTGCCATGTGTTCATAAGTATTTACGGTACTGCATATTTGCAGTTGTGTCATGTGTATTTACAAATGTTTATAGCCATTCCTTCGAGTGTGCAGGTATTTACGGTGTTGCCTTTGTGCATTTACAAGTATTTATGGCACTGCATACAGGTTTTTACAGTATTGCCTTTTGTGCGTTTACAGGTAGAGCCATGATTTTGTAGCACTGCCTAGTAACGTGTTTGCAGTTATTAACAACTCTGCTGTGTGTGTTCACAAGGTGTTGCCAGTGCTGCCTTACACAGTGTATTCTCAAGTGCTGACAGCTCTTTGTGTATGCTTACAGTCCTGAAAAGCACCGCCTTGTGTGTGTTCACAGGTATTTACAGTACTGCCTTGTGTGTGTTCACAGGTATTTACAGTACTGCCTTGTGTGTGTTCACAGGTATTTACAGTACTGCCTTGTGTGTGTTCACAGGTATTCACAGTACTGCCTTGTGTGTGTTCACAGGTATTCACAGTACTGCCTTGTGTGTGTTCACAGGTATTTACAGTACTGCTTTTGTGTGTGTTCACAGGTATTTACAGTACCGCCTTGTGTGTGTGTTCACAGGTATTTACAGTACCGCCTTGTGTGTGTTCACAGGTATTTACAGTACTGCCTGATGGACCAAGAAGTTCTGTCCATGAAGAAATTCGAGCAGTACTTGCCCCTTGACAGGGCCCCAGAGAAGAGAAAGACATCTACCTTCAGCGCTCACCAGAGAAACATGGTAAGTTCCAGATGAAGGACGATCTGCACAGCAGAAAACGTTACCATACGTTGAACCTTTTATGTCCGTTTTTGATGACTCTGCCACGTGGGCAGCCCACACTCCGACTTCGAGGGATTTTGGAGACTGATGATGTTACGCTAGGAGCTTGTCACAACTGAAGACAATCCCCGCATAACTATGCAGAGCATAACATTTTGATGTAGCCTTGGTGTTCTAGCCTATGTCAGTTGGTCTGACACAGCCTTAAGCCAAGGCGTCCAGGGAGGTAAGTCTAGTATAAGCAAAGTGAAATAAAGGAGGCAGTGTTGCTCCCTTTGCCATCAAGCTTTTACAGGGAGGGTACTCTCATGGCACTGGATGCAGTCATTTGCTGCAGAGGAGCCACGCCCACATTGTTTGCATCAAACAGGTGTAGATGTTCATTATTGACTCATTGACTGACAGCTTTATGGCTCCTGTTAAAAACAAAACAAAAAAACTATGCGATACTCGTAAGTCTGATACAGACAGAGATGATGAAATTTTCTTCGAACTTTATGCCCTAAAACTGCCTTGGCTTAAGGCTGTGTCAGGCCAATTGACATTGGCTAGAACACCAAGGCTATATAGAATGTTGCTATGCTCTGCATAGTTATGCGGGGATTGTCTTCAGTTGTGACAAACTTCTAGCATAACATTATCTGTCTCAAAAATCCCCCAAAGTCGGAGTGTGGCTGCCCATGTGGCGGGGTAATCAAAAACAGTCACACACGTAATGTTCTCATCCCCAGCTAATGCATTTGTACCATAGTGTTCAAGTACTTCGGCTGTTCAGATGATCCCTGGAGTCTTTTAGCCAGGGTACGACAACAACAACATATACCCTAAAATTAATTAACAGTTTGTGACGAGACTTCTGAGGATTAGTGTAATACTTATCATCTTTTTCATGATCTTTCTTACATGCTTTTTAGCCTCAAGGGTCTATACCCTCATTTCTACATGATCGTATCCACTGAACCAGACTGTCTCACATGGGCACTGACCCTGGGACCCTTGGATCAGAAGAAGAATGACTTAATCCACTAGCCAAGGTCATCCCCAGGAACACCTACTTATGCCTTTGAGATGGACCCTGCAGTGGCCAGAAGACAGATATACTTGAATTGATTTGTGTTGATGTGCGTCAGGTGCTTGATGGTGTGACGCTGTTCAACTTGGAAGTGACGGAGAATGCATCCAGCGGGGCACTGAGGGCACTCTACTTGAACAGCTTGACACCTGTTCTACACCTTTCGGTACAACTGCATTTACTCCCCTTCTTCTATAGTCCCCTTTTTCTTTCCTCTTCTTTGTTGTTGTGTCTTTGTTGTTTCGTTTGGTGGTTTTTTTCTTGGGTCATTTTCAGTTTTTTGAAAGGAATGTTTTATTCAATATTGTGGTTAAAGAAAATCGCACAGAATCAAGCAAAAAGCATTGCAAGGTACAACACATAGCTTCTCAGTCTCGCACACATAGAACAGAAGATAATTGAAGTTCATGTGTATATATCCCAAAAATATCAAACAAACATTTTCCTCAAACCAGCTACACAGTCCAGTCAAAGGTCTTAGCTTGAACATCCTTTGTAAATCTTTCTTGTGATGGTATTCTGTCATTAGACGCTCGTGTCTCTTGTTCCCGGCAGGCTGGGTTCTGCGAAGCTTCTTACATTCAGTCATGTGCTGAAGGGTAGAGACATTGTAGCCGGTCCAGTCCTTTACGCTTTCCATCCAGGACTTCCTGGGTCTGTCTGTGGGATGTTCACACACTGGGACGCCCTGTGGAATGGTCTTAGACTGGGACTCGCGGTGAGACGCTTGTCTGTACCCGGTAAAATTCAGGTGTTTGTTAACCACAAGGGAAGGTTTGCCAGTGCGTGACGACTTAGTCGTTTGTCTGATACTCCTTCGCAGGATGAATGTGGAGGATTTATCTGAAGTATTTATGTTTGCCTAAATTGGCTGTCGGTTTTTAACTGTTACATCTGTAGAGAGGGACAGATGCATAGCTGCCAACTTAACAAATTTTCTGTAATTGTGTGGAACTAATAACTTCACTACGAAATTAAGGCTTTCTCTGATTTTGTATAGATTTAGAAAATTAGATGAAAAAAAAAAAGCAGAAAGGAAAAGAAAAAGAAAAAATCACATAATGCAAGAGGGACCTCTGCATGCTAGCTGGTCCTGTACACCACATTTTGCTGATGCATGTCTTGTTCATTAGCTGTCAACAAAATAACATCAAGAAATGAATTATGTTGACAGTGTGGGTGGCAAAGCTACAAAGAAATGCATCAATGTTTTACTTTGCAGTAGAACAAGAAACCGTTTTTTAACACACACACACACTTTCAAAAAATGACCCCAAAAAAAATGACCAGCGTTGGTTTGTTGCAGACCCACATGTTCTAACATGAGGACAGTATCTTCTGTGCCTATGTAATGTAATGTAATGTAATGTAAAAGGATATTAATAGAGCGCTTTACCTCGCAAGAGCCCAAAGCGCATATTGCAGAAAAACATGATAAAATACTAATTCTGATTCAAAGCGCGCGCACACACACGCGCACACACACAGAGGCGCATGCACACATACCACACACACACACGCACACACAGACAGACACATGAGTGCATCACATACATGCACACAGTGGTAAGTGGATATTGTTAATCAGTCTGAGAGAAAAGATGTGTCTTTGGGGAGGTTTTAAAAGTCTCTAAAGAGTCCATGTTACGCAGAGAAGAAGGCAGACCATTCCACAGAGCAGGTGCTGGTAAGAGAGAAATCGTTGGCTGAAGGGCTTATCTCTGTACGGGCTTATCTGGAATGAAATGATGGGGTCAATGGGCATCCTTCATCCAACACCATGATCTTAACAGAGGGGCAGTCCACCCCGAACTGAACCCTCTTCCTCCAATCTTTCCGTCATTCCCCCAGACCCCACCAGTAGCCCACAGTCCATAATTTTTCAGGGGTGGAAATTCATCCAGTTTTTACCAGAAATCCAGTTTTGTTTTTTTAACTGTCCTGTGAAAAAAACAAAAACATTTAGGATGAAAACAATTCTGGCTGAAAAAGAAAAGAGAACATTCCGAAATGGGTAGCGTTTCAGTTCTTAACCAGTCAAAAGACATTTTGTGTAGCCACCATCTTGTGAATGCAAACGGCAGCATGTCGAAACATCATTCAGCGTGGTGACCATTACAGTGACACTGGTGTAAGAAATAAGTGGAATTGGAACTGGACTGATGACGAAGTTGATGGCGAGCGACTGGGCTTTACATCAGAAAAGTTTCCAAGCCAGGAATGGGATTTTGCGACCTGTGTTCGACCGACATCAGTTATGAAAGCAGTGGTCGCAAAGGTGCTTGAAGCACATTGCCAAACAGCGAAACACTAGAAGTGGATTTGATTAACATTTTTCTAAAATGAGGTTTGAAAATTACTTTTTTTTTTTTTTTTTTTTAGCTGTTTCCAAATCCATAATTCATGCTCCGGAATGCCTCAGATTGCACTGATTCAAATGAAAATTGAAGAAGTTTTGCAGGGGAGCATGCCCACAGACCCCCGTACATTTCCCTGTTTTATTTTTTGCCCACCAATTGCCACCCCAGTATTTATTCCACAGGTTGGTATTAATGTTCATATCAGCAGTGACTCGAAGAATGCTCTCATTAGTGAGAAGCCAGCAGACACGGTCGAGTCTCGTCATGTAGAACCAGCTAGGGCAAGCCTCATCTTGACGTCATTCGTAAGTCTTGACTTGAAGTGAAACCACTTGGACTGCACTGAAAATATATTTCAAACCATATGCTTGGGTGCCACTCTTCCGTCTGGGTGACTGAATCCCATTTTCTCGGCAAGGCCCCAGACGGAAATTCCGTTTTTCAAGTTTCGTTATCCACCCCCCAAAAAGTTTTTTTTTTAAACCAGTTGAATCGGCGGTATTATGATGGAAGCAGCACTGTAGCAGATGACCGGAAATGAGGAAGAGCTCTCTATCGTTGAAGACAACACAGGTCCAGCGATCTTTGTTAGCCTACGTCGTGCCATTGTGCTGGTAGAAACAAGTTTTCCAGTGGCACTGCCTCTGCATCCTGCCGGGGCGTGGGCGGCCCCTGGACCCTGCCTCATTTTTTTTTTTTTTTTTCAGATTTTCAAAGTACCACCCTTGCATATGGCTGTTGACTTCAAGTCTGACACACATAGAATGTTAATTACATATTTTATGGGAGTACAGGAATACAGTCAGGGATACATTACTAATACATCACGTTTGTTCCACCCAGGGAAACGACTGCTGAAGCAGTGGGTGTGTGCCCCGCTCTGCCAGCCAGAGTCCATCAATGATCGATTGGACGCCGTAGAAACCTTGATGAACATGCAGGAAGCGGCGACAGAGGCTGGCGATGCCCTGAAGAAAATGCCTGACCTTGAAAGACTGCTCAGCAGGTAAGGATTTGCCGCCGAGTGGCTGAACGCTCGGGGAGGATGGTCTGCTGGGTAGTGCACTGGTTGTGGATTTTTTTTCAGCTGTGCTTGGTTGAAACAGCGATCTGAGTTCTTTTCTTTTGGTTGAGGCATTAAAAAATAGGGACATTTAGCTCACCTAAAAGAATTCAGGTGAGAATTTTCTGTTCCCTGTTCTCTTTTTTTCTGTAATCCAGTATGGAAAATGAAACGGAAATGCGCAGGGACAGCAAATACTGGGATGGGATAACCTGTCCATAAAAGCTTTTGCTGTGAAGACGTAAAGTTCAACTGTATTTCTGGGATGGGATGGGGTATGCTTCAGTGACGTGCTCTTGCGTGCTATGTGCTTTGACAAGTCCTCTATTTTTTAGCAGATTTGGGTTGTTTGAAGCAACAGTTTGCAAGCAGATCTCCTTACAGGTCCTTTCAGTTTGTTCCCTAAATTTTTGGTTTCATGAGGATGTAGGTGTACAGCTGCCTCAGTAAATGAAGGGAGTTGAATTGAAATACGTACAGAAATAGCAAAACGAAAAAAGCAGTGAAGTTGAGGCTAGGGGGGAAGGTAGACGCGGGGGCCAGGAGACAAGTGGTTGGACAGAGCCCTTGACTGCTGCACTGTCTGGCCAGGCAGTGCGTGAATCCTGGTCTCATTTAACCTTTGACCTGCTGATTTGCCCGTTCACACGTCTCATTCGCATCCAATCTGTGCGTCAAGGGGCCCAGTATACTTTGCTCAACCATACTGATTATTTGGGAGGGTTTGAGTGTTTAGGCATTTTGGCCAGGTTCTTTCAGTTTCTGCGGTTACCATTTGGCTTGTCTTCAGAATACGCTATACTTTTTTTTTTGAAAAGCTTTTATCAATTAACAGGGGACAGCAGCATCATGGTGGGTGATTTAATGGTGTAGATACCATTAAGTGATCACTTGTCCATTAGTGTAGACAACAACTGCATAAATGTGACTGATGCCAGTTCAGACTCGGGTGATAATGATTTGGGTGATGAAGGTTGTGTATGTGGTGTTGCAGAATCCACAGCCTAGGATCAGCCAAGCGATCAGCCAGTCACCCTGAGAGCCGTGCAGTCATGTATGAAGAGGTCACTTACAGGTATGTTAACACAGAAACCTGTTCGTTAAATTGATTGCAGTCTTCAGTGATCATAGGTATGTGTAATTCTTGTGTTCTGTCTTTCTTTCCTTTCCGCGTACGCAGGCTGATACTCCTGCGGACACTCACTGTATAGACAGGCAAGGATACATCCCATCAACCTAACAAAGGGAGTGGAGTTTTGTGTGTATGACAGTTTTTTTTATCCTGCTATAAAGGCAGCCATACTCCATCTTCAGGGAAGGTGCATGCTATGTGTAACGTGTCATCCATACCAATGGCCAAACTGGCCTTCTCTTCCGAAAGTTGGTGATGGGATTTTACATGTGTGCAAGATGTTATGCGTGCATTTACACGGGGAACCTTTGTTTAAAGTCTCCTTCGAAGGACTGTATGGGGAATGGAGTCAGAACCAATGTTAACTCCGACGGAACAATCCCCCTGTACCGAAATGACCCGGCGGAGATTTGCACCCGCAGCCTCAGGATCACCAAGATCAGGAGTTCGGGGCTCTACCACTGAGCTATTGTGGGCCCCCGTAATTCTTGTGTTGATGCCACACCTCCCATGCCTGCTGTATGTGCATCTGCAGTGTTGGATGACCCTCATGGGTGGGGCCTGGCAGTGACTCATCGCTCATGAATTATTCATGCCTAACCAAATATGGCAGCATGACGTTGCGTATAGAGGGTTCTGAACATTGATTGGCTCAATCAATTTTGTACTGAGTGAACACAGTAATTTCAAGTTCGCAGGTGTGTCTCCACTTCAGCAACCAGATATCCATAAGCGGGACTTGTTTAGTCTTGTAAATGTGTGTAGGACCTAGACTTTTTACTTTTGTGAGTGCTGTTTCATATGAATAACTACTTCCGGTCATACCTTATTCTCACCTGAAGGTTTGAAGTGCGAAGATGAAGGGGGAAGTGGAGTATGACAGCCGTTATTACATGACCTGCTGTCACCTTGACGTGCTAGTGTATGGGAAAGTAGAACAGATGTTCTGTGTGTGGAGTGTATCAGACAGTACAACTGTCCGAGATTTTATGGGTATAGCAAATGTGTCTGTAAGTGTGAGGGAAGGAAGGTGTTTGAGAGCGCATGTGTATGTGACAGGGTCCAAACAGATGAGGAAACCTTGCAGAAGTGGAGGAAAATATAGAAGTTATTTTCAGTCATAGAAAAAAAAAGATTTATGGGAAGCTTTTATTTTTGGCTGGAAGTGATGTGAAATTACTTGTGTATAGAAAAAGATAACTGAATACCATAAAAGCACACACATGTCTGCAAGATTACGGTTGAGTTCTGGAAAAGGCTGTGTTTCGCTTTTGTCTGAAAATTTAGGTCATCCCGAAGAATACGGAAATAAGCTCTAAGAAAGCTTGCTAAATCTGACGGCACTGGCCGTCTCTTTTGGAACATGGCTGCTAAGGAAAACAGCCACTAAAAAGACATTTTGTTCATCCTCTGGTACCATTTTCAATGGCAATGAGGTATTTTGTCAGGGAAAAGGTGCGAACTTTGTATCGGTGATCAAGGACAAATCTCAATGTGAGATATTCAGTACAGAAGTGTGTGTGTGTGAAAATCTCTGTTCGCACACATCTCAGAGTCAAGGAGAGAGAAAGAAGAGAGAAAGGTACTTAGAGCATATGAGACCTTTTCGTTGTCTGTTTTTGGTTGTTTCAAAGTATTATGACTTCATATGGATGTCAAAACATTCAGATGAATGATGAAGGACTAGGCGAACAGATGAACTCAACGAACAGGAAAAAGGAGCCTTGGCCTGTTGGTCTTCTGGCAGGACAAAAACAAGCAAACAGTGTAAATGAACATGTAGTGCAGGTGAACAAAACCCTCAGTCACTATGAAAATAACTTAGAGCTCAGTTTAAGTCTTCTTACACCAAGTATTTTAGTACTGTTTCTATACATGGAAACCAAGTGATCTTTTTACTGACTCGGAATTTATCAAGTAGGTTACAAAAAAAAAAAAAAAAAAAAAAAAAAAACGGAAAATACAATTCAAATTGAATTGCCATGAGATTGGGTGAAATTATGCAGAAATGCATGTAAAGTTCTGACATTAATTTCAAGTGTATAATGTTGTGTTTTTGGTGGTATTGTTGTTGCTGTTGTAGATGGTGGCGATTGTTGGGTAAGATAAAACTTTCGGGTCGCCTATCACTTCATCATCCTCTTCTTCCGAATCGAAATCGATCAGTTCATCCACATGTTCTTCTTTCAGCACTTTGTCGCTTCAAAACATTCGTCCACTGTAACTTCTTCAAAATACCATCCTTACTCCCAAGCCCCGAAGAGTTCAGCTTGAAATGTTTCGCTTACCTTCATCACGGAAACTGCTGGAAAAAAATGGAAAAATTTCCATTGAATTGATGTTTTGCCCCTTGAAATTGCAGATAAAGGAAGTAGTCATGTTTAGTTAAAGTGCGCATGCGCTAGGCTGCCCAGGGGAAGTGACATCGGCTTTAAAATTAGCTAAGTGCGTGCCATGTGCTTCTCGGCGGTAGCTACCGCCTTTGGCTCTGAGGTATAGGAAGTGTCACTGGCGGTAGCTGCCGCCGGTGGAACGAGGAGAGTTATCTGACGGCTCAGCCTCATCCCCGTTGAGTTCATGTTCATAGTGTGTGAGGATTTGTCCACCTGCATTATATATGTTTATTTCCTCTGTGTGTTTTTGCCCTGCCTGAAGAAGACAAAGAGATCGAGGATTGTTTCTTCAGTCTGTGTTGTCTTCATTTGGCACATCAGTACTTTAACATTTACTTTGATATGGAGGGGAAGGGGGGTGTATTTTGTTGTTGTTTTTTGTTGTTGTTGTTTTTTATTTTTGTTTGTTTGTTTTTGTTGTTAGTGAGGTGAAATAAAATGATCTGTGAAAAGTACGAAAGATATTTTCTAAGTTGATTGTGAAGGGTTGCTGTGTAGAGTGTGAGGAAGAAACTCTATCGTCCTTGGTGCATGCTGTTGTTTACTTTTGGGTTCGTTTTTCTTGCAGCAAGCGGAAGATAGAAGATTTCCTGTCTACCCTTGGGGGCTTCAAGTCTGCCATGAAGATTGCAAAGAAGTTCTCGAAGGCTGGACCAGATTTTAAGTAAGTGCTTTATCTCCCTTTGTCCCTCATTCCTCTCTCTACCCGTTTTTAATTTTGCCGAAGAGGTTATGACTTCACCAGCACGTTTGTTTGTTTAGTTGTTTTAATTGTTTGCGAAAAAAATGTCATGAAAATTATTGAGCTGATTTTTTTTTTTTTTCACAACATGGTGGAAAGATGGAACGTGGCCCAGTGAGGAACCTGTTACATTTTGGTGAGGATCTAGATTGGTTGTCAATTTAGGATCAGTTCAGCAAGATGATTACTAATTTTCCCTCTCTCACTCGCACACTGTGAAGTTACCATTATGATTTTGAAACTCTGTGGTGATGTATTTTCAGGGAGTATTGAAATTTTCTTGGGATACATATGTTGGCATTTGGTACTTTCCACTTTCTGGTTTAAAAGAAAGTAGGTTGAAAGCAGTTCTTTTAGTCCAGATTCACAATTTCTTCTGGGGAGTACTTGATTCTGTCTCTGTATATGATTACTTCTCTCGGCAGAAAAAATAGTTTTACTTTCTCTTAAGTCAACAGGTGGAATTAGGATCCGTTTGACCTTTGGGGAGAACACTCTTTTCATGAGCGTGTTTCTGGGTTTTCCTGTTTGCTTATGATCTTACTGGTCTGCAGTTGAAATGAAACATACAAAAGCAGGCATGCACATAAACATATGTACACATGTGCGTGTAATGGCCCAGACAAAACCCGTGTTGGCATACACGGTCCATTTCAATGATGAGGCGGGAATAAATGGCAGGAGTCAATCTGGGGCATTTTGCTTCTTTTCATAAATGCGTTCCTATTATCGTTTCATGCAGCAGTAATCAGTTGTTTTTAAGACACTCGCTAAATCATTGAAAATGGAGGTTTTATAGACAGAGGAAAACTAGCACTAGGGGATTGCAAAAACGTTTGAAGCCGCTGCCTCAGGATGCATGTCAGCTTGGTGGCCCTCTTTCAAATGGCCCCATCCCTAGTATTTTTTCCTAGTTCATTTCATTCTGGTTCCAACTCATGCATAGTTACTTTTCCTGGCTCATTTGTTCTCGTGTCACATTAATCAGGAAAGTCTACATTTGAAATTGTGTACATGTCAAAAATCAGGTTGGTTAAGATTGGTTTTGTTATGGAAGGTCACACATACACGTATGTGTGCATGCATGTGGTTAAGACATTTTGATGCAATTTCCTTCTGAAATCAATTTTCTTTGATTGTTAGATTTGTGGAATTGTGATTGTTTTTTCTAAGTGCTTGCCTGTATAAGGCTTGTGATTATGTGAATTTTTTTTTTTCCCTAAGTGCTCGCCCACCCAGCATCATAAGTAATGAAAACACGCCAAAGAGTATGTGACAATTGGGACAGGAAATACTGAAACAATGAATTTGTTAGAAAAGTGATCCGATCCAGGGAAGAATAAAAACATGGGATCAAACTATTCAAAATAGTCCAATGGAACAAAGGTATATGTCAAAATTGCTGTCATTTATTTGTCGTCTAATTTTTGTTTATTTGATTGAAAAAAAATTTTTTTTTTTTTCTTGGTTGTAGTATTTGATGACATGATTTGATCTCTACACTTCGTACAACACGGGTCTTACGAGCCCCATGCACTGAACTCTTTACTGGACGTTGCTTCAGACTACACATTCTAATTGATGCTAGTGTCTCACGACCCATGTATTTAGGCTTTACAGTGTCTCACCCTCCGCTGAGCTGCTTAGGGTATTCCAAGACCCATACCCATTAAAGACGAAGCTTTTGTGACATGCAAGGGTCGTGAGACACCCCTCCATTGTTGGGGAGCGTGTGGTCTAAAGCAGTGAAGGTGAAACAGGCGGGGAGATCGGTGGGCTCCGTGGAATGATTCCAGAATATTGGGTGCTGAGCCGTGCAGCATTCTTTGTCTGTTCACCCTGTAGCGGTGTGGGTTTACTTGTTTCAGGTCCAAACTGTTGAAGCAGACCGTTCTTCTAGACTCTGAGACACAGGAAGGCCGATTTCCCGATCTGACTGAAGACTTGGAATTCTTTGAAGTAAGTGGGATTGTGACTTGCGCATCTGCGACTGCTGCTGTATGTTGTGTTTGTGTCATGCCGCTCTGTGTTGTGTTTGTGTCATGCTGCTTTGTGTTGTGTTTGTTTCGTTTGATTTTTAGCTGGTGATGAGATTAATATGAAACTCTTGCATCTTAGGGTTTGTTTGTTTTTTTTTTTGTTGTTTTGGTTTTTTTTATTTGCCTCATTCGTGTTTTTTCTTGATTGGTATTGTTTTCCGGTGCGATGGACTCGGTAGTTAAACCTGACAACAGCCCTGCTGTCGTGATGATCTCGTTTTTGTTGTTCCCTCTACATTCATGGCTCTAATGAGCTCATGTCAAAAGACACTGGTATCACGAAGTGCATGGGGATGATTGATGAACATGGTGGTGTCCGCTGCATACAGGATGCTGGGTTACTTTAGCTCAGTAACTTAAGCTCAGTGAAAAGGCATTTATTTCCATTGGCAGGTTCATGGTTGGGGGGTATCAAGCCATTTGGATCAGTCTTGCCCCCACCTACAGGATGCTGGGTTACTTTAGCTCAGTGAAAAGGCATTTATTTTCATTGGCAGGTTCACGGTGAGGGGTGCCAAGCCAATTTGGATCAGACTCAGTACACTGAAGGCCTATAAAGTGATTCTGTGCTGTGTCTCCTCTGTGGGTTTCCTCCTGGCAGCTTCATGTTATTGCTGCTCCCTGTGGACTGCCTGTGCAGGGGCAGCAAGGGGACAGACCAGGGTGTGGCTTTGTGCAGGAATCGGGGAATCAGCGAGGGGACAGACCAGGGTGTGGCTTTGTGCAGGAATCAGGGAATCAGCAGGGGGACAGACCAGGGTGTGGCTTTGTGCAGGAATTGGAGAATCAGCAGGGGGACAGACCAGGGTGTGGCTTTGTGCAGGAATCGGGGAATCAGCAGGGGGACAGACCAGGGTGTGGCTTTGTGCAGGGAATCGGGGGAATCAGCATGGAATTACTGTCACTGGGAAACAAGGAGGATGGCAAGAAAAAAATATATATAAAAAAACACTCCTACCCTCACCCAGCAAAAAGAACAAAGATAAATGCCTCTCAAATAATTTTTTTTTTCTCGTCGTCCCCACCTTGTTCCATCCTACCACAATGTCTCCTGTCTGTTTCCATCTCCTTACTGTTTCCTTGCCATCCCTTCCATGAAAGAATGTTCTTGTCAGAGAGAGCAGGTATTGTTACTGTCATCAGACCTGCCAACCATAACGCATTTCGTGTAATTTATTACGCCTAAGTGATAATTCTTACGCATTTAGCAAAAAAAAAAAAAACACACACATTGAAAAGTTTTCAGAAAAAAAAAAAACACTAAAAATAAATTAAAAAAAAAAAAAAAAAAAAAAAAAAAAACGGACGAAAAAAATCGGCTCATGTACAGACATGCACAGCGCCGTGCATATAACCAGTAATCTTCAATAAGCATTTCCGGTCATGCGCAGTCCGTTTCACCATCTTAACCTTTCAGCGAAGTTGGCGTCCTTTTGAAGTTTTAGCTACGAAAATGTTGAAATGTGGAACAGAAAGTTCTGGACAAGATGTGAAAAAGAAAAAACTTGGTCGAAAGTTCCGAAAAGAATACTCGGAAAAGTTCCCCCTGCATACGACCTTCGGTTAAAGGTGCAAATTGCGCACAGTGTACCACTTGCGAGTTGGACTCCACAATTTCCCAGTCAGCAACTCGGCATGTGAGAGGATCTTCAGCCTTGTTAGAAAGACAGAATTCTGCTCATCAATGAATGAGACAACCACAGAAGCCCTCATGATTCTGAAGTCCTCAGGAGGACCATGCTACAAGGCTCAGTTCAGTGACAGCCTCCTTGAAAAGTGCAAACATGCCATGGCTGTTGCCAATGCCAACAGCCAGTGACCTCAAGTGGGCATGCAGGAAGTGTTGGTGTACAGAATTTCCAGTGTGTTATAAATTTTGGTGTGTAGGGGATTTGTGTGTGTTTCCAGTGTATTCCACATTTTCATAATTTCTCAAGATTTCTTGCGACACTTAAAAAAGAAAAGCTTGTTTTTGAAGAAAAGTAAAGTTCACAAAAACTGTGCAAACAATTTCATCGCATCGTATTTGTTTGAAAAAAGGTAAGTGTCGCACTTGATTACTCTTACAGTCTTAGCTCTCTGAAATTACACATTTCTGCCTCACTTAATCATTGGTCTCTTAGGGGGTTGGCAGGTCTTGGTACATGTAATGTGGCAGTTTTCCTGTGTTTGTTTTTGTTTGTTTTGTACAGTTACATGCTTTAAAATTTGTGAAAGCAGTATGTGTTTGAATGCAGTATTTTTCACTAATAAATGTAGTTTGGTTGTGTTTCTGTAGATTTCTTTTTTTATGTAGAACTGTTTTGTTTTCTTGTTACTGCAAGTGTGAAAACCATCTTGACAGAAGAGAGATCAGTGGAAATTTCAGACTACATCCTAATGTCCAACTGCACATTTTATGAGACACACTCAGAAACTTAAGTTAAACTGTAACAAAATTTAGGTTTGATGTATTAGAAGGTCAGTAATAGTCAACTATGACGGCTGACAGGTCTACAAATTTGAAGATTGAATAAGTCTGCTCAGTTCAAGGTAAAGTGTTCAAAATTTGATTTGTCTGTTATGTGAAACAGATGTCAAGTAGTCTGCATGATTTAAGATTCAGAATCATACCAGAATCAATCATCACAAGAATAGTGAATGTGCTTTTATTACAGATCAGGACAGATTGTATTCATTTTGGATTTGAAAGTTAACAGTCTATTAACAAACGAATATGCTGATGTAAAATGGTATTTAAGACTTTTGACCGAAAGAAATATTCTTTAAAAAAAGTTTAGATCTCTCAAAATACTTGTGTGTGAGCTTGTTGTTCTGTTGCTAGTAATGTTTTGCTTGTTTGTTGTGCCTTTGAGTTGGATCAAAGCATAATGAAAATGGCAGCCATCACTTCAACAATCGTTATGTTCGAACTGCAGTTCTGGAGGCTGAAAAAGTGACCAAATAATCTGTATTTGATGGAAGTAAGGTCAGCAATAGGCAGGCTGTACAGGTCAGAACAGTAATCACCAGGTACAAGCCAGTGGACGATGGAGGTCAGAACAGTTGCTGCATGGTAGAGGCCAGTAGGTGGTAAATGGCAGAATGGTGGTTATCTGCCGATGATGGGGAGATGTACTATTGGTAGGGGGCAAAATGACAGTTAAAAGGTTAACCATCCTGTGACAGGGTACAGGGTAACATGTCTGCTGTGTGAGTTACAACAGTTTAGCCGACAAGAAAAGAGGCAGTTCTATGCATGTACCTGTGTTATCTTTGTTTCAGAAAGCCTTCAACCATGAGAAAGCTCGCAAAGACGGTGTCATCATTCCCAGCAAAGGTAAGTTGAGCTGTCGTACAATACAGTAAATCTTCAAGGCAATGGCTTCCAGACATTTACATTGGCATGTATTTTCAAACCAAAGTGGATGTTCTTCATGCTTACCTGTCCAAACAAATGCCTTATTTCCACTCGGCGTGCAGCACGCCATACATCAGGATATCGCACAGAAAGGTGCAAGTGGAGAGCAGGGGAAGTTAACTCTTCCTTTAACAGGCAAACAGGAGTAGTCTCCCTTAGTGAGTTCATACTTTATTTGTCTTGCAGCCTGAATTGAGTTTTCCCATTTTCCTTGGTGAGGAAACATGCCCTCTTCTCTCAGATGAAGCTTGTTTCAATCATGAATTCTCAGTCAACCTTCGCTTCTCAAGAGGAGGATACTTCGTCTTCTACACAGGAAGAAAATACTTGAAAAACTTCATCCCTGGCCTCTTCCCTACAGAAACATGGCAATTATAATATTCTGTTGACGGTGACATTTGGACAAACTCATTTTCACTCTTGTGGTCAATTCCCAGGGCTATGCTGATGCGTACAGTTCCCATCTGACGCATTGGAATTCAGGCCAGTGTGTCACTAAAACGTGCTGAAATTTAGCATCACACAGTTATTTTCTCTCGCACGCATTACAGATCCCAGCAGTGTGTCACGCCAAAGCACTTTCAGCCATGATGGAAGTCGTTTAAAAACCAAAACTTCCCTTGATGTTTTAGAACGTTCTGAATTGATAAACAGCTTCTGCTTGAGAACTCTTTTTTCTACGGAAGACCATCAAGAGTCTTCAAAATACACTACCCAATCAAGATCACGTGGTTTGTCAAAATATGAAAAAAATGGCAAACATTATGAAATCCAGCTTTTTTCATAATCTGCAGCAACAGCCCAGCTGTCACACTGCTGTGGTTTGCCAATAATAGTCCAGTACATGAACAAGAATTGAGCAGCCTGGGCAACGTGACCAGCTCAGATAATGGAAGAGGCTGCATGACGTGGACCTGTGAATGCGAACAGAGCAAGAGTGACCAGCCCGCAGGTTTGATCAAAGGTTCCATCCATTTTCATGGCTCACCTCTTGTTGTCACCAGGCTGTTGATGATCACTACATGGTCACTGGGAATTGATGAAGCAGGAAAGAATGAAAATGGTTTCTCAGTGGGCATTCTGACAGATGGAGCTGTGGTGAGAATCAAAGAGGACGTCCCACATATCAGGTTACTTGTTAGAAAACGGTGAAAAAATGTGTAGCTGGAAATGCTTGGAATATTATACGAGGTCCTTCAAGTGTAATTGAAAAAGTCAAGAATTGTGTAATGCAGAGTGTGCGTAAAACCCCAGGTCTCGTTCATGTGTATTCCATGTGCGTAAACCCCAGGTCTCGTTCAGTTGATGATTTTCGGCTTTACCAGTCCTATGCAGAGCTCCTTGTGGCAGCGAAGAGGTTTTCAGAGCATACTGGTAGCTTTGAGAACCTCATGTTCCTCGCTGTCTCTCCCCCTCCATGTTTGTGCCTGTGATGAGTTCTGTCAGAGTCGTCCCCTGCATGGTGGCAGACATGCACGCATGTGCATAAAAGCAGCCATTGAAGCTAGACTCTGAAGTATGAAGACATATAACTTAGTGTATCATTGTGATTTACATTGGTTCTTTTTCTTTCTTTTTTTTCTTTTTTTTTTTTTTTTTTTAAATGTGCGCGCCTTGTAATTACAGGGTGACGTTGGTGAAGTGATTGCAATGCGGTTGGCAAACAACTCGATAGAAGCAAACCAGAGTTCTTTCCCTTCTTTGCTGACGGGAGTTGCACACACGCACACTTTTCATGTCATACTGCTCATAAAGCAGCACAGCAAGGCAAGAACAGGGACCGATGAGCTCATGGTAGAGGAAACAATACTGAGGTCAGTCAGCTTTGACCTTTACTGAATAGCACTGCGTCTGCTTCAGGCAGCAGAACCATTTCTGACAATATTAATAAGGCAATGATTTCTGGTTACAAGTTATGTTGGAAACTGAGAAACTAGTTGGATCCACTGTATGAGTGTTAGTTTTTTATTCCTGATTTTGTTGCTTTCTTTTAAACGGCATCAGTGTCATTTATGTCTGCATCAATAATGAATTTGGGATCCATCTTGCGATTTTTTTTTTCTTTCCTTTCTTTCTATGGTGGTTTTGTTTTCGTTGCTGCCAAGTCATTGCACTTGCCAAACTGTATGGCAGGGGATGTCTGTCTCGAAGTGTTTGCTGTCTCTTTCTCTGTCTCTCTCTCTCTCCCTCCCCTCCCTCTCTCTCTCTCTCTCTCTCTCTCTCTCTCTCTCTCTCTCTCTGTCTCTCTCTCTCTCTCTTCTCGTCTCTCGTGTGTCCCCATCTTTGCAATTCTCTGTCTAACATGGTCTACGCACCTTTTTTTTTTCCACTCTCATCTTCTGTGGCCTGCCACTCATTCTGCCCCCCCCCCCCCCCCCCCCCCCAATCCACAGCCACAGCCATGGCACTGGCAATCCACGGGAAACATCAGTGTCCGGTCATCATGTGGCAACCCACCAGAGGAGACACTGCACTGCAGCAAGTCACTTCGATGGTGTTCAGGGGCGCCTGTTCTGATCCAACACAAACACAGGACACCACTGACAAAGCCCCCTACCGAAGACAATAATTGCTTAGATGAGGAGCCACCGCGAGTCGGCTCTTCTTGTGGAGGGGGCTGCCATGTCTGTCCAGTGACAGTTCCCATGAATTTGCAGATACCAGTGACCCCCCAGCTGCACCAGAACAAGAGCATAGACATGGGGAGGTAATCGGAACTTGAGGTCATCATGGGAGCGGGCATGAGGGGCCACGGAATTTGATACATGTTTTTTTATGCTGATCGATGAGGATGGTCATGATGATGATGCTATGGGATTTCATTCAGGTCTGAGACTTCATGACAGTACTGAACTCTACTCTTATTTTTATAACATGTCCCAGTGTCAACCAGGTCCAAGAGATACAGACACCTGTAGTGCCGGTCAAGAATTCAAACAACACTCTCAGAGTTACATGCATTGAGTAGATGAAACTTGATTGTGTGGTTCCACTCTTTGCAGATGAGCTCTTAGCAAACTCGGTTCTGGGTAGCAGCTGGTCAGTGCAGAAAAAATCCCACAGATAAATGACCCTGATAGCAATGAACCCGAAGACCCGCTGGCCTGAACCCAATGACCCGCTGGCCTGAACCCCACTGGCCTGAAACCAATGACCTGCTGGCTGAACCCCATGACCTCGCTGGCCTGAACCCCATGACCCCGCTGGCCTGAACCCCATGACCTCGCTGGCCTGAACCCCATGACCCGCTGGCCTGAACCCCACGACCCGCTGGCCTGAACCCCACGACCCCGCTGGCCTGAACCCCATGACCCGCTGGCCTGAACCCATGACCTCGCTGGGCCTGAACCCCATGACCCGCTGGCCTGAACCCCATGACCTCGCTGGCCTGAACCCCATGACCCGCTGGCCTGAACCCCATGACCCGCTGGCCTGAACCCCATGACCCGCTGGCCAGGAGTCTGCATCGCTGGTCACTTGGCAGCAGCGGTTGGTCTCTCCATGCTCGTCAGATTTGTCTCTCCTCGGCCTCTGGATCCCATCTGTCCTCCCTCTTGCTCCTCTTACTCTGCCTCTCCCTCGATCCCTCTGTCTCTTTCTCCTTTAATTTTTATCGTAATCTCTCTCTGCTGCTCACTCTCTGTCCTTCGGCATATCTCACTGTCATGCATTCCTCCTCCTGGATAAAATGAACACACCTGCATATACAAGCTCACTCCCTTTCACCTGCACAATCCTTTTTTTATTCATGCACGAAGTTATTACATTATCAAAACATGAAAAACACTGAGTGAATTCAGAAAGAAAACATTTTTGAGTAATACCCATCAAACATTGCTAATTTGTCCTCAACCCCACATCATTTCGCAAGTACAAAAGACCTTACAAAGAGACATTATAAATCGTTCCATAAAAGCCTGTGTTAGTACATGTATTTGTATATACATCAACACTCACACCCCCCACACATACACCTGTACACACACATACACACACGCATACAAAGGCGCACGCACGCGCGCATACACACATAAAATAAACATTAAATACATGAGACAAAAAACATTACATAGATTATAAAAACAATACATAAAAAGACAAACCTGCACCAATGCCCAAGCAGTAAAACACACACACACACACACGCGCGTACACACACCCACATACACACACGTACAGGCACAGTCATAGTCACAGTTAAAGCATAATATTGCAGACTGAATTGTTCATGTCTGAGAGACAAGGGTCATAGCAGTCTTTAAGAGTTTTAATCTGATATTTGTAAATCAATGATACATACCAAGATATGAAAATGTATATATATATATATATATGAACATATGAAAGCAGTGCAAAGAAGCTAAATACATATATTCAACAGTTTAGCACTGGTGGACTTGCAGTTGATTAACAGTAATACCAATGAACATGCAGCAGAAGGCACCATATTACCAGATAAAAGGTAAATACTCTGAAATTCAAATTACATTCCTGAGAGACCAGTTCCAGAATGGAAAAAAAAAAAAAACCACCACCCAAAAATCGGCACGCAACACGTCTTTCCTTGCAAATAGTTACCTTTTTCACACTTCATAGGCTAAGCAAACAGATCCAGACAACCAAACATTTGATTTGAAATGCACGCCATGATAACCAGTCACAGGACCACCTCAGCCAAACAGAGCTGGCTTCATTTCAACCTTTTGTTTGGGGAAGCGCAGTCTCTCACCTCTCTCAAAAGAACACAGTCAGGATGGAGGGGGAACCTCCAGTTTTTTAATCAACAGGAAAGAACTGGTTAAAGGGTCAAGGCAATAGTCTGCATAGTTTTCCGCTAGATTGTTGTTCACATGTGCATAAAGAAAAAAAGGGAAAGCATTCTGCTGAGTAATGACTTCAGCACTTCAAAGTCTGTGGATGAGGTGCTGAAATTTAAACTTCAGCTCAACGCTACTTGGTTGATGTTATTCGATGAAGCGCAAGAAACCCTGGCGCTGCAAAACTCATTTAATTACTCAACAAACGAGTCAGAGCAGCGGGCAGTTGTTAGGGCTTGCTACATGTGCAGAACTGATGGCCTGTAGATTCAAAATAAAGATTACACAGGGGAAACAAAAAGAGGGGGGGGGGGGGGGGGGATTTGTGCCATGAAGAATACAAATGCAGGGTTCATGAAAATGTTCTGGGATATGTGACTTTGGTCTAGGCACAGCGGTGGGAAAAAGTCGGAGAGAGGACGGAAAACTTGCAATGCTGATCCTTTCGCTGTGCACGATCATAAACTGTCACAAATACAGCACAGGGCGTAACACCACCAGAGTAAAACATTAAACATGGATAATGACTTGTTAATAGCACTGTGTTTGGTAAGTACGCAGTCTTCCTTCCTCTTTCCGTCCCCCTTACCCCTTCCCGAGGTAGCAAAGTGGACAAGAATTTTATGACAAATTTTACATTTAATCACTTGCCTCATCAGCATAGGTTTTTTTTTCTTTTGTTCATACTGCATATGCCATGGCTTGTATGCTCACTGACAATCGGGTGCACACATACACACATGCACATGCAAACACTCACACTTTTTTTTCCCCACTTAAACTTAATGAGTAGTCAGACATGGAAAGTACAAAGAAATATCAACTGTCATGTTAGTGATATTCAAACTGACCACAGAAATCCACAGAATTATCTCTGTCACTTGAATCACAAGACAAAGCACAACATGTTTTGACCTCTAAGGCCTTCTTCAGGAAAGATACGCAACTCTTGAGACAACAAAAATGAACGAACAATCGCTTATCAAATGAAATAAAGAAAATAGAAACATTTACTGCATTGGCTGCACCGTCATGCTTCAAATGAAATGTAGAAAATTGCCTCCTAATCTTGATGGAGATATTTCAGACAAAGAACATTTAAGGGATTACTGGATCGACAGGACACAGATGCCTCAGAGAAAAAAAAAAAAAAAAGAAAGAAAGAAAGAAAAAATTACTGCATCGGTGGGATAGAGATTTCTCAAATCAAAGAAAATGAAAAGAATTACTGCATCAGTGTGACTAAGATGTTTCAAATCAAAGAAAATAAAAAGAATTACTGCATTGACTGGATGGAGATGTTTCAAATTCAAAGAGAAAATAATAAGAAATTCTGCATTAAATGGATGGAGATGTTTTAAATCAAAGAAAATGAAAAGATCAAAGAAAATAAAAAGCATGGACTGGAGGGAGATGTTTCAAATCAAAAAGAAAATAAAAAAGAATAACAGCACTGGCTAGTTGGAGATGTTTCAAATCACATATGGTGGAGATGCGGGGTATGTCAGGCTTGCTAAGGCCTGAACTATAATTACAGAGGGACAGACGGACTTGCAGGATAAACTAGCTACTTCCCCAACACAGATTAGGACAATGATTACTTATTTTACAAGGCTACAGTTAATAAAACTAGATCTCGATTACTGATTCAGTGTTAGGGTCAAATTATAGATTAGCTTATTTAAAAGCCTAGACTCCACAGTACACACCAACTAGATATGAATAGCTCTAAGAGTATTACTCTATACTGATCATGACGAAAGGGGAAAAAAAATTTAGGTGAAAGACTGATGTAATTCCAGATCTAACTAAAAGGTTCGCCAGCGATGTGCCTATTGTTACGTATCTGTGATAACAGCTGGCATGGGACTTGACATACGTTTACCTCTGTATATAATAAATACACCCCTTTTATAAGAAAATGATTAAACAGGAACCAAAACCTCCATGGATAACTAAAGAAATTGACATAGAAATTAATAAAAGAAATCATTTGAGAAATTTCAGAACAAATGAATTCAGAAAACAAAGAAATAAAGTGACATCATTAAAACGGAAATCAAAACGTACTTGCTTTAGAAAAATGTTAACTTCTACCAAAGATACCAGGCAAATTTGGAAAGCAAATAACATACTAACTAATAAACACGTGTCAAAAAGTCAACAAATGAGCTCAGACATCTGCAGATCAACTAAATAATCATTTTGCAACCATAGCAGATAGAATCATATTAAATGATATATCTAGTGAAAATGACCTCAATTAATTAGAACAATATATCCATTCTAAGGATATTCGTGTTCCATTTAGTCTGAAACCCATGACCATGTTAGATGTTAGTAAAGCCTTGTCTACTTCAACCCAATCAAATACTTGTGATTTAGAATGGTATCGAGACAAAAATACTTAAGTTGTCATGTCCTGTTATCACAGATACTTTGACATACAATTTATGCATAAACAAACTTTTCCTCTTAAATTTAAGGAAGCTAAAGTTATTCCTCTGTATAAAACCGGCGATTCTTCAAACCCATCAAACTACAGACCATATCCATTTTATCAGCCATTGCAAAACCAATCGAAAAACACATGCATAAGTCTCTGTAATATTTCGCTGATAACAAACTTCTCTACGAAAGTCAGTCAGGCTTTTGAAAACATCATTCTTGCCACACAGCCCTCATACAGCTTATGGACAGCCTTCTTTGCGGCATAAAAGAGAATAAATTTGCAGGTATTCTCTTCGTAGACTTTGAAAAAGCTTTTTGTGTGTCATCAACCATTCTTTGTTGTAAACTTGAACTTTACAAAGTGACTCCAGAATTCATAAGTCTTATTTCATCTTTTTTATGTGACCGAAAACAATTGGTGGCTGTAGCTGACAAATTGTCAACATTTATGCCTGTCAAATATGGTGTTCCACAAGGCTCTGTGTTAGGACCTCTTTTGTTTACTATTTATGTTAATGATTTGCCTTGTTTTGTTAAATGTAAATGCGAAATGTTTGCAGATGATACAGCTCTTCAGGAAAACGACTCTGATGCTTATGAATTAACTTTCAAGCTTCAAGCAGATATCGATAAACTTAATGAATGGGCACAACTAAATCATATGTCTTTAAATGCTATTAAAACAAAACAAAGTGCATGTACATGTCTTAAGACAAAGACCACAAAAAATGAAATCAAATTTTCAGCCTTGACTCATATCCAACAATAAAGTTGAGGAAGTCAGTTCACACAAAACACTAGGTGTCGTTATTGACAAAGATTTATCTAGGACTGATCATAAAACATTCTTAGCAAAAACGCTTTCAAAAAAAAAAAATTCAGTTGTCTTGGGATTAAAATTTCCTCGATGGCCACTCTCGAAAACTTTTTTCTGTGCACATATTTTGTCAATGATTGGTTGTGCATCAACCCTTTGGGACAACTGTAGTGAACATAATTTAAAATTAATTCATTGTCTGTACAAACGAGCATTGAAATTAGCATTGTTGAAATCAAGCTCCTAAGTGATGCAGATTACAAACAACTCAATATTAACCTTCCGAAACAGACTCTTTTTCAATAAAGCCCTTTGTTTGCATAATATTATTAATGGAACAGCTCCCCAAAAGATTACAGAAACATTTAAAGTCAATTGCCATAGACATAATCATTTATTGTCCCATTCCTAGACCAAGCAACAATTTATACAAATCCAGTTTTGTATATTCAGGTGCAAATCTGTGGAATAAACTCACAAAACCCTAAAAAAAAAAAATACAAAAAACAAAATCACACTTAAGAAAGAATTGAAAGATTATCTCATGAATCGTTAACCACATATGATACTGAAAAAAAATGTCCATCCTGTGCAGAAAAGAAATACATTGGTAAAGATATACACTTCATGAATGTAACCATAGCGGCGGCAATAAGCATTGAGGCCTTTTACATGAATGGAAGTGAGTGGGTAAAGGGGAGGAGATGAGAGGGGGTAAGATGGTATGTTTACTTTTCTTTTGATGAAAGATTTTGATTTTTTTTTTCTTTCTTTTTTTCATAGATTGGTTGATGTGAAAAAAAGCAGATATGCTGCTTATTCAATGTTTCTATCTCTAAATAAAATTTTGACTTTGGGTCATTTGATTGTGAACCAAACCAATCTGTTCAGGCTGCATTGTTGGTGAACTAGGGGATGGGTATGCTTGGAACCCATACGTTTTTTTTTTACCCATTGTGTCACTCTTTCTTTCTTTTTGATCAGTACAGTTATAATGGTAACGATCAATAGAATTATAATGATAACAATCACAACACCCAAAGCAACCGCCACCATTGCAAGTTGTTGGCATTGGCCAGTAAAGGTTTAGGGTACGTGGACTCTGTAGGTGGTTGGGGGAGAGCTGGCTGCAGCAGAGGAGACAGGGTGGCAGGTGTAGTCCAACAGCACTGTATCGTTGAAAGGGCATGGTGGCAGAACTGTGCGGGTCGTCTGTCGGGCAGTTCCAAACGGGCAGGTCTTTTCACAGCAGACAAAGTCATCATCAGCAAAGTTTTTTCCAGTAGCCTTTGTTGCAGGGTTCGTATTCATCTGCACATCCGCACTGATCGTCAGCAGTTGGGCCACCCAGGCAGATCTTCACCTGTCCCGAATCAGAGCACTTTGATTGCTGTGAGTACAGTGGTCGTGACGAACATCTACAGAGGTCTGTTGTTAGGTTCATAGTAATCCCCTTTACAGCGAATTAACTTTATTTCCTTTGGTGAATTTTTGGGTTCCAGAGACATGCCAAACCCAGCAGGGATGACTGTTCCTTTGATGCAGCCGTAGATGGCTCTTGAAATGCCGTCAGGGCTCCCAGTGTGGGTTGAAATGCAGTGGAGTTCCCCGTCCCTGTTGACGCAGCAGAGGTCATTGAGTTTCTTGTAGCCTTGTGGAAAGGCAGGGCAAGAATTTGATTTCCTAAAATATTCCCTGCAAGTTTCAGCGGAGACTGCAGAGATAGCACCCAACAGCAGGAACAGCACCCACATTGTATTCAGACTGGACAGCATTGTTGTAGCTGACTTGGAAATGGTAAAATAAGTTACCGTCACAGAGGTAGATGTGAAGTATGTCAGATAATGTCTCAAGAGGTAGGTTGAAAAAATCCCAGAGCTAGGTATAAAATATGTCAGATGATGTAACAAGAGAGTGAAGTTGTAACAACAGAATGAAGTTCCTTCCTATTATTTTTGTAGTCATACCATTCCAGTTCAGGCACAGTGCGGCAGTCCTCTGCTGGTGACGTTTTCCGGCTTTAGAGAGGTTGCAGGTTGATCTGAAACAGAAGGTAAAAACCGTCATTTGAATGAAAGCACTTGTTTGATCAGTTTCATGGTATTGATTCTATTGCTGAAATCTTTAATCACAGATTTGCAGCTGTTATGGTTCAGGTGACATCTTCACTAATGCAATGGCTGGAAATGTCTTTAGAAATTTTACAAAATTTTGCCAAGTTTTAATCAAGCTCAGGCTTTTACTTGCTGAGTAAATTGCCAACATAACAATTTATCAGACACATACATATACACACAGATGCACAGACAGACCGTAACAGTATGATTTCATGGACTCCTTTGTTACACATGTGAATCAGAAAAAAGGGCTTGACCTTTCTTTGCACAGTTCCATGTTTTTTTGTACCTTTTTTTTTTCTACAAATTACTGGGCCTGTTTCCTCATGTCTTTTTCCACGCCTCCCATGCTTTTTTTTTCTGTTCTTTTCTGTCACTTTTTTGCTTGTTCATTTGACGACTAACAATTGTAATATCACTGATTGTAAGTTGCCGCAGATTCTCCCTGTTGTATTTCATTATTTGTACATTTATTGGTATACACAGCCATTCGCCTTGAACTTGCTCTTGTGACTTCCTTGATTGTAGTATTTTGGAATATGGCTCAAAGAACAAAATGGTGTCATGCTAGAAATTGGTGCTTCATGTTTGTTCTGAATGAGCTGTGAGGCACTTGCTGGGAGGCACTTACTAAAATAACTGAACCATTTGTGATGATCAAACTGAGAGGAGACAGGGATGTAGGGAGCCGTCTAAGGAAAAGAGGCTTGCCACATATGAATAAAAACTGAGAGGAGATCGATGCATTAGGTACTGTGTCATGAAACTAAGCTAACCATGTACGATTGAGAGTATACGCACGCGCGCACACAGACACACTCACACACACACACACACTCAGATATGATTACACCTACTCACTTTATTTCACACATGTGGTTCTAGTATGGAGTCTTTTTCATGCATTAGGCATATATATAATGACATGTATTTTAGATACAAAGCTCAATTTTCAGCAACAGGTATTTGATCATACACATACACACACACACACACACACACACACACACACACACACACACGCACGCACACACAATCAGAATATGATTACACCTACTCACTTGTTTTCACATGTGATTCTAGTATGGAGTCTTTTTTCATGCATTAGGCATATATATAATGGCATCCATATTTTAGATACAAGGTTGAATTTCCACCAACAGGTATTTAATCACACAGACACACGCACACACACACACACACACACAGAGGCATGCATGCACACGCACACACACACACACACACACACACACACAACCAAAACACACACACACACACACGCACAAAGGCCTCATGACAGGGGGACTTGCACAAGCAGGCAGGTGTTTGAATACATTCCCATACATGGTTACCTGTCAAGTCACACCAGAAAAGAGAAAGAGAAAAAAGAATTTGTAATGCAGGAGTGGTTGACCTGAAATCACGCCACCTGACACACTAACACAGAAAGATTGCCTTGTTTGCTCCATGTAGGCTGTCTTTCACAACATGCACATTCAAAGGGTCGTATTTCACATGGTGAACAGTGTTAGCACCAAGGTACAGTGTTGATTGTGTGCACCACTTTTTTTTTCGTCTATTTTCAACTTTTACTTCCCTTTAACTTTGTCTGCAGTTTTCTCCTGCTGCTTAACTGTGCCGGCTACTTTCATGTCACTGAATATCGAGATAGCTTTTGTAAGCTATGAATTGGAATGCAACTGTTAGTGCAGCCATTTTGTTTGGGATAAATGTACTTCCGTAATTGTACGTGCTTAATTTTTTTTTCCCTTTCAAAAGATTATGTTCAAAATATGCATGGGAATTATACTTTAGAAAGAAAACTCGCATTAAACCAAACACATCTGAAGAATCGGTAAAATCATCAAGTGAGTTGAAATACTTCACGGTTCTGCTTCTAAGTAGGTTACTATAGTACAAGCGTTTCCATCACAATTGCACAGAAATTCTTCACCTTCATTGGAATCTGCAGGTGATGACCATCAGTGGCTTGCCTTTTGTGTGGTGGGCAACAGTTCACTTTCTTGGGCAAAAACTTCCTGTCGTTGCAGGAAAAGATGCATGCTCCTCACGCTCTGAACGAAAAGCTGGAAGTGACGGGGCTTCATAGGCATGTGGGATTACGTCATTCAGAGAGAGAGAAAAAAAATAGTACGTCCATTTCAAACAATCTGTTTTTACTGGTTTTTTGTTTTCGTTGTATGAGGTTCTGAAGAAGCTTTTTGATGTAGGTCTTTATGTATAAATATATATGCTGTCCAATGATAATAACTGGTCTTTGTGGAATGTTGTGTTGAAAATGCAGTCTGCGGAAGGATAAGTCAGAACCAGCGGAAGCTGTCATGACTAAGCTTTTTTGGAAAGAAAGAAGGGGATGGAGGAACAAACGGAAGCTGTCGTGACATGACGAAGCTTTTTAAAAAAGAAAGAAGGGGGTGGGGCGAACACAGTTTTCTTATTGATAATGCCTTTTTTTTTTTTCTCCTTTTGTCGTCATGATCTGATAGTTCTGTAATTATTTTCACCTTACCCCCGGTGTACGCTTCACTGATTTGGTAACGTGACCTGGGTATGTCCCGTGTTCACATGATCTGAATAAGGTCACTCAGTCAGCAACAGCATGGCTGAGAAAGACGGCTGCCGAAAGCTATGCATGAGTAGTGCATTTTCTTTTGTTTGGAGGCAAGTCTAACTCCAGGTAGCTGTAAGTTTATTTCCAAGAGTAAAGTCATGAATGTAGAACGGATCGGAAACAAATGAACAAACCAACCGTGCTGTTTCTTTTCTGTCGCTCCCTCTTTTTGCCCATCAGGTATTAAAAGATAGAACAGAAGCATCTCGGTGTTGATTTTCATTAGTTTACTGCATCACAAATATGGAAGTAGAGTATCTCAAAGCACAATGAATCTTGTTTTCATTAGCACCATCAAAATTTTGAAGTACATTGAATTTAAATGCAGTAGTGGAAAGTTTCATTGCATTTGAGTCATGCAATATTTTTAGTGGAATGAATTGAAATACTGTTTTCACTTGCGTTTCTGTCATGCAGTATTCTTATTGAAACGAATTGAAACCTTATGTTGTCACTTTTATTGCATCATGCAAGTTTGTAAGTGTGATGAATTAAAATGCAGTAATACCTATTTTCATTTGCATGATTATTGCATAGCACAGTTTTTATAAGTACAGTGAATAAAGTAAAAGTTTACAGATGTAATGAAAATGGAAATACTGTTTTCATAGTTACTGCCTCCTGCAGATTTAAAATACTGTATTGAATCAGAAAACAGTAATATTCTCATTTTCATCAGGCAAAGAAGTAAGGACAATGCACTTAAGAAAAACAGTAACAGTCAATTTCACTGTTATTGCATCATGCAGATGAATAACAGTTTTGAATCAGATTACTGTAATATTTTAATTTTCATCATGTCAGGTAAGGACAGTGTATTAAAAAAAAACAGTAATGCTCAATTAAAAAGGAGGACAGTGCATTAAAAACAGTTATTTCAATAAAAAGGAAAAGGACAGTACATTAAAAAAGAAAAGAAACAGTGAAAGTTATTTTTGCTGTTATTGCACCATGCAGATGAAAGACTATTGAATCGGAATACTGTGATATTTTCATTTTCATCATGCAAAGTAAGGACAATGCATTGAAAAAAAAAACAACCATTAATTCTATTTTTCACTGTTACTGCATTATGCAGATTAAAGACTGTGTTGAATCAGAATGCAAAAGTATTCTAGTTTTTGTGATGCAAAGTAAGGACAAAACAAAACGAGGCAAAAAAAAACCAAAAAAAAAAAACCTACTCATTGTCATTGTTGTTGCATCATGCAGATTTAAAACTCCCGCATCTTCCAGTGTGCATGAGGCGGTAATCACTTACTAGTGAGATTGTCTGTTCTGACATTGCTTCAGCTCATGTACACATTGGTGGTCGAGCCGTACAGCCTGTTGGCAGTTCAGCTGCTCTTCGCTGTCTGTTTACAGGTGTTCACCTGAATGTGCAGTTGGCCAAACTTTAGATGGGTGGGTAGATGGGGTGGGGAGTGAAGATGAGCTTCATGGACCAGTTGGTTCAGGTGAACTTTCCATTCAGTGGAGGATAGGTGTGTTTGGTGTGCGAGTTCTTTCTGACTTCCTCGCTGCTGAGGAAGTTGCTCCACTCTTTGCTAGGATCTTGCCGAGGCATCTCGAGTCAAAACTCTGAGCGTCTAATGTGGTGCGGTTTTCAGGTACAGTGTTTTGCCAGCTTGCAGTGAGGATGAGAGCGCGCTCAGGGTGAAAAATGCCAGCTTGGTCTTCAGCTAAAACTTCTTGTTTGACCTGACTTTGTCAAGATTAGATAGATTGGTGCATTGTCTTGACTCTGACAAAGCTAGTGAAGCCAGCTGAAGTCTGAAATTCATAAACTGGCACGCTTGAAAAAATATGACGTCTTCCTTCCAGACTGTGTGGGTGAAAATCACATTTTGCCAAGTTGGACATCATGACAGGAAGATGGCTTGTATTCTAATAGGCGCATCGCAGGCAAAGTTCTGCACAATTGCTTCAAAGTTGAACTTGAGTAAACATTATCATCTGTCCCTGGCTCAAGCTTCGTTACAAACACTTCAGTTTCACTTATGATTATATTATGGTCGATTCAGATCTACGTACCTTGGGTTTGGTCTTTGTTTGTGTGTTTGTCTACCGAATGATGCACGCACAGATCGTGAAAGGATTCCAGACGTGTCTACCAAATGATGCACGCACAGATCGTGAAAGGATTCCAGAAGTGTCTACCAAATGATGCACGCACAGATCGTGAAAGGATTCCAGAAGTGTCTACCAAATGATGCACGCACAGATCGTGAAAGGATTCCAGAAGTCTTTTGAAAGTGCCAGAATAAGATGGAAAGTGCCAAAAGCTTCCAGAAATTGTCTCTCAAATGTTCTGAGCATTTTGATTGGCTATGTGACATGTGATGACTCCAGATCCTTATAGGAAGTTCAGTGCATTTTGATTTGCGTTGTATGTTGTAATTCTTGAACATGCTAGTTAACTCCATGATTAGTTTGTAGTTGTCTTCCCAGTGTTCCTTGAACTTTGGGTTTGTTGATCTGTACGTAACTGAGTGAATGATGGAGGGACATGAAGGGAATGAGAATGGAAAGTGAAAGTAACAGTGGTTTAGAAAGGCAGGCTCTTCTCTTTGGACCATTGCAGTGGACGTTGACTGTTGATTTGTGATTCTCTTTTTTATGAAAGATTTTGGACTGGTTACCCACATTACATCCTTCAGAAGAATTTTCACAGACAGTTCCAAATCTGAGGAGGGGGTTGCCTCTGCTGTGTATTGTGCAGCAGGTCCTTCTCAGAGATGTTCTAAACACATTCCCACTGACAGTTCCATCTGCACTTTTGAGTTGACAGCCTTGGTCCTGGCTCTTGAAATGGTTTCTAAATCCAAACATAAAGATTTCCTCATTTTGTCAGACTCCCTTTCAGCATTGGAGGTCATTGCAAGCCATAACCTCAAACACCCTCAACTGCTGAAGTTATTCAAACTGTACACCTCTTTGAAATCAGTTGGATATAACATAATATTTGCTTGGGGTTCAGCCATGTGGGCATTCAGAGCAACAAAATGGTTAATGAACTTGACAAGAGTGTCACAAAGAGAGAGTTCAGTAGATTGTCTTTCCCTTACGGTGACCAAAAAGATGTGGACAACCACCTGTCAAAGGCAAGCAGTGCATTTGGCCGCCTCCAGAACAGAGTATGGGAAAACCACTCCTTGCGACTCTCCCCAACGATACAAGTCTACCGAGCTGCTGTACTGTCCACACTGCTATATGGATCAGAGGCATGGCTGCTGTACTGGAAACAGATAAAGCGGCTGGAGCAGTTCCATCAGAGATGCCTCCGGTCCATCATGGGCATCAAGTGGAAGGACTACGTAACGAACATAGAAGTCCTAGAAAGAGCTCAACTGCAAAGCATCGAGTCAATGCTCATGCTAAAACAACTTCTCTGGGCAGGGCACATCACCCGGATGATGCCTGACACTCACATGCCAAAAGCAGTATTCTATGGGGAGTTGGTCCAGGCAAACGCAATACAGGCGCACCGCAGAAAAGATCCAAGGACCAATTGAAGAAGCAACTATCCCAAGTGGACATCCACCCCAAGACTTGGGAGCAGTCAGCATCAGATGGAAGTGGCTGGAAAGCTTCAACGCTCAGGGGAACCCATCACTTTCGAGGAAACCAGACGTCAGAACATCCAGGAGAAGAGAAGGAGAAGGAAAGACCCAGGTCCGCAGCCCAACATCGCAGGCCAGATCTACACCTGCCCACAATGCCACAGATCCTGTAGATCACGAATTGGACTAATTAGTCATCGGAGGGCGTGCCGCCCATCCCTGAAGGGAACTTTCCATTTATCTTCGCAAGCGAAGAACTAGCCATCACACTGACCTGAAACCCAAAGCCCAGACCTTTGGCAATAGGAATGGAACTCGCAGACGGATAACAAATCCGTTCAAACCTGAAAGAGTTTTGACCATGTTCCGAGGTAGCCGTAGAGAGGAAACATTTTTGTGCCGTTTGCATACAGGCCACTTCACTGGTTTTACACCCATTCTTGATCTTTGAAAGGTGAAGAAGCTCCTTGGTGCATTCCATGTCATGTTCCACTCACAGTGAAACATGTTCTTTTAGAATGCTGGGACTTGAATGATGCCAGACACAAGCACTTCACAGCGGGCTGTATGAAAACCTCGTTCAGACATGTCCCACTGACGTGATCTTTGAATTTCTGAAGGAGATCAATATTTTCATCTGATCTAAGGTTTTATGGATGAATGATTTTTAGCAAAATTCCAGTGTGCTTTTGGAAGGTGTGTTTAAACAGTTGTGTGTGTGTTTTTTTTTTTTTTTTTTTAAATGACATGTGAGTTGACTTCAATGCAGTGACAGCTCTGATGTGTCCCTTTGCGGTCAGCTGGGCTACAAGCAACAGTTGCCATTACCATAGTGTTGGCAGGAGCAAACAATGGTTGATGTAACATTTTAGTGTTGGTAGGAGCAAACAATGGTTGATGTAACATTTTTAGTGTTGGTAGGAGCAAACAGTGGTTGTTGTAACATTTTAGTGTTGGTAGGAGCAAACAATGGTTGATGTAACATTTTAGTGTTGGTAGGAGCAAACAATGGTTGATGTAACATTTTAGTGTTGGCAGGAGCAAACAATGGTTGATGTAACATTTTAGTGTTGGTAGGAGCAAACAGTGGTTGATGTAACATTTTAGTGTTGGCAGGAGCAAACAATGGTTGATGTAACATTTTAGTGTTGGCAGGAGCAAACAATGGTTGATGTAACATTTTAGTGTTGGCAGGAGCAACAGTGGTTGATGTAACATTTTAGTGTTGGCAGGAGCAAACAATGGTTGATGTAACATTTTAGTGTTGGCAGGAGCAAACAGTGGTTGATGTAACATTTTAGTGTTGGCAGGAGCAAACAGTGGTTGATGTAACATTTTAGTGTTGGCAGGAGCAAACAAAGGTTGATGTAACATTTTAGTGTTGGCAGGAGCAAACAATGGTTGATGTAACATTTTAGTGTTGGTAGGAGCAAACAATGGTTGATGTAACATTTTAGTGTTGGTAGGAGCAAACAATGGTTGATGTAACATTTTTAGTGTTAGCAGGAGCAAACAATGGTTGACGTAACATGTTTTAGTGTTGTCAGGAGTGAACAGTGGTTGACATGACAAACGTTTGATGATGTCAGGAGTGAACAGTGGTTGACATGACAAACGTTTGATGATGTCAGGAGTGAACAGTCGTTGCTGTAACAAATGTTACATGTTGTCAGGAGTGAACAGTTGTTGTAACAAATGTTTGATGTTGTCAGCAGTGAACAGTTGTTGCTGTAACAAATGTTACATGTTGTCAGGTGTGAACAGTTGTTTTTGTAACAAATGTTTGATGTTGTCAGGAGTGAACAGTCGTTGACATGTCAGATGTTACATGTTGTCAGGAGTGAACAGTTGTTGCCGTAACAAATGTTACATGTTGTCGGGGAGTGAACAGTTGTTGCTGTAACAAATGTTACATGTTGTCAGGAGTGAACAGTTGTAACAAATGTTTGATGTTGTCAGGAGTGAACAGTCGTTGACATAACAAATGTTTGATGTTGTCAGGAGTGAACAGTCATTGACATAACAAATGTTTGATGTTGTCAGGAGTGAACAGGGGTTGACATAACAAATGTTTGATGTTGTCAGGAGTGAACAGGGGTTGACATAACAAATGTTTGATGTTGTCGGGAGTGAACAGTTGTTGCTGTAACAAATGTTCGATGATGTCAGAGGTTGACATGACGAACGTTTGATGTTGTCAGGAGTGAACAGTTGTCCACATGACAGATCCTTGGTGTTGGCGGAGATGAAGTGCGGTTGACGTTGAAAAAAATGTTTGGTGTTGCCATGGTGAACCGTGACTGCTGTAACAGGTGCTTGATGTCAGCAGCTGTGGAGAAGAGCGGACAGTGACTGGCACAACAAATGTTTGGTATTAAGAGTGTGCAAACTGTCTAATGTTTGGTGTTAAGAGTGTGCAAACTGTCTAATGTTTGGTGTTAAGAGTGTGCAAACTGTCTAATGTTTGGTATTAAGAGTGTGCAAAATATCTAATGTTTGGTATTAAGAGTGTGCAAAATATCTAATGTTTGGTATTAAGAGTGTGCAAAATATCTAATGTTTGGTATTAAGAGTGTGCAAAATATCTAATGTTTGGTGTTAGAACTGTGGACAGTGATTGTTGTGAGAAGAGTGGGCAGTGATTGAGGTAATCAACATTTGGTGTTCACAGGGGTGGATGATGACTTTGACACGGCCATGTCGGACACCCGTCGCATTGAGGCGGAGCTTAAGGAGTACCTGGAGGAGCAGAAGAAACGCCTTGGGTGCAAGGTCTGTTGTCCTGGCGACAAACTGGAGTGGGATAGGGAGACTGACAGACCACTTGCTCACATCCCATCTTCCCCCCTCAGCTCACCAAGTTGCCCCTCGTCTCCATGAATGAGGCTTTTTTTTTTTTTTTTTTTTTTTTTTTTTTTTAACTTTCATTGTAGTAGATCCTGATTATGAGGTTATCCGCACCATTATATGGCTGTTGCTTGGGCTTAAAAGGAAGCTGTCTGCAGACTTTGAGAGATGCTTCTTGCATCACATTCTGCCGTTTAAAAACATAGGATAGATGAATACCTCGAGTTCACATTCCACTGTGTAATGCTAAAGCTTGCATTTAGTCAGGCCACGCACTGTGCCTTTGTGAAAGTTTTAGTATGAAGCAGGGCATCGTTTAATGTTTTTGTTGTTGGTCCTGCTAGGTGGGATATCAGACTCTCGCTCCAAGGAGGGGTGAGGAGAGAGGATGGTGGGTGGGTTGATAATGGTGAAAAGAAGAGTCAGTAACCATAGGAACCCGACCCAGCTACAGTGAAGAGTTGCAAACTTGGCCAGAGGCACTGTCGGTCTTCCTCGCCAGTTCGACAAGAAAGGCTGAACTCGCAGCTAGCACCAGGCCAGAAGAAAAGTAGTTCAGGATGCTGGGAGCCGGACATCCTCTCCACAAACAGGTCAAGGGTGCAGGAGGTGAAGCCGTCTGCTGAGAGGAAGTTCCTGTCAGGCAGGGTTCTGGGAAAGAAGGACCTCTCGGTGGATTGTGTTGTGCCAACATGAGGGCGAGGCGCTGGCTGTGTCCATGTGTATCACGGGAGCAGACAGGGGAGTCAGTTGAGCCTGCTGATGAGAAGGTCGGGACTGTTTTGTTTTGAACGGCATCGTTAAACATGCTGTGGATCGGCGTTGCTCAAGGGGGGACCACTCCAGTTGATCCAGCAGTTGTCCGACGCTGGAAGAGTTGGGAAATCTGTTCAAAACAAAGCGAGCCAGGCAGTTCTGAATTCCCTCTGATACAGCAAAGTTTTGGTGTGGAAGGGTCCTGCTGTGGCTTTGTGTTCAATCAGCAGTAGTACCAGTACTTTGTTAGCCCTTGTGTTCACAGAAGAGGGACTGGTTTTCAGATTCGTCTCAAGGAATCCTGAAATTTGGTTTACTTTGCAGCAGATGTTAGAAGTACACTTCCTTTTTAACGAAGTTTCTAGTGCGTTTTTAGAAGATGCATTTTAAAGAGATGTGTGAAAAGTGTTTTTTTTTTTTTTCTTTTTTTTGTTGTTGTTGTTGCTTTTTTGATGACTTGGGAGTTGATTTTAACGTGGTGACAGCCCTGATATGGCCCATTGCGGTCCCCTGGGCTATAAGCAACATTACCTTACCTGTCCTTTTCCTTCTACCCTGTACTGTGTGAGGGTAGTTGAAAACAGAAACGGGGTCCCCTCAGGTGTATGACAAGATGGCATGCTGATGATGATTGATTGTGACAGGAAGTGTCTAGGCATGATGGGGAGGGGGACATGAAGAGTGGTGTGAAACGGGTGTTTACTCTCTGGTTCTTATTTCAGGGACCTGGTGAGTGATTTTGTTTCTGTCTGTCTCTTTCTCTCCGCCCCCCTCTTCTGTGTTTGTTTCTCTCCCATATCTTTCTGTGCTTGTATACATGTGTGTGTGTGGCAGGTGATGTCTTGACTACATCTTGTTTCTGTCCACACTGGCTGTGCTCTCCACCCCTCATTACTTGAACCAGAACCGCACGGTGACTAACAAACTGTTGTTTTCCCGGCAGACTCTTGTGTACTGGGGCAGCGGCAAGAACCGCTACCAGATGGAAGTGTGCCAGAGGCGGTCTTCAAAAAGGTGCCCGAAGAATACGAGGTGATGTCATCGAAGAAGGGAGCGAAGCGCTACCGCACAACAAAGATTGACAACTGGCTGGCTGAGCTGACGGACGCCGAGGAGAGGAAGGATGCGGCGCTGAAGGATATTATGAGACGCATCTTCCACAGCTTTGATGAGAGAGGTGCGGCAAGAGTGGAAGATGGGATGGTTTTTGTGTGGGAGATCAGCGGGTCCAGAGCCCAGAGAGGCTGTATCTTTTTTAGAGGTGCGGCAAGAGTGGAAGATGGGATGGTTTTGTGTGGGAGGTCAGTGGGTCCAGAGCCCAGAGAAGCTGTATCTTTTTTAGAGGTGCGGCAAGAGTGGAAGATGGGATGGTTTGCGTGGGAGATCAGTGGGTCCAGAGCCCAGAGAGGCTGTATCTTTTTGAAAACAATACTTTCCTTCAAGAAACCCGTGCTGACAGGGATCAGGTTATTCATTTTGCGAGCCTGTTCTGTTGTTAGTCACCAGGTGTTGAACAGGCTGTTGGTACCCGTTCAGAAGAAAAAAATATCTCCTTTTTAGTATCCGTCCCTCCCCTCACCCCCAACCCCCCACATACACACATTTGCACACGCACACACACACACACACACACACACACACACACACACACACACACACACTTGCGTCTGCAGTTCTGTCATCAGGTGATTTCATCCTTGGGTGCTGTTCCTGCTCATGACTTTGGGTTTTGACACGGGTAAAATGTCTTGATGTTAAGTTTCACTGAGACATTTTTTACTAAGACGATACTAGACTGTTCTCCCTTAAGGTTTTAGCATATTCTGTGCATATGTTTACAAATAAAAAGAAAAGAAGCATGACGAACATAAAGAAGACATTGCCAACATTAAAAAAAAAAATTCTGCAAAGGGGAAAGTTGTAATTGCAACTGTGGAATGTAACCATGGTGGAGTCTTGGTGTGCGGAGAGTCGAGCACTTTGATCGGTGAGTGAATGATGCGTGCTAACTCTGTTCATATTCAGTCTGCCACTCTAAGAGCATGTCAGAATACACATGCATGTGCCTATGCACACACATCCATACACACACGTGTATATTCACTGCACACACATAGGAAAAAAAAAAGGTAGGTAGGCACTTAAGGTCTGATAAGTGCGTTGGGCTAATGCATAGGTCAGACGTCTGCAGTCGTAGCCAGGAGACCCACTTCTTCAGTTTCTCTCATCTTAGTTGTTAATTCATATATCCATCAGCTAAAAATCATGTGTAGTGTGGTCTATAAACTTAGCGGATGTGGTGTAGAGTATATGGACTAGTCCGCGCACGCAGTGACGCCTCTTTGATGAAACTGAAACAGAGTGCACAAGGATATATGGGGCTACAGACCCAGAAAAAATACAGAGAAAAAGAGAATAAAAGTGGTGATAGAGCAAGAATTTCTCACAAAATATGCCGGTCAGTGAGGCATTGAAGAATCTTCGGTCAGGAAAATGCATAAGGTGGGTGCAGGATTACCCTGGGTGCTGCAGACTGTGGCGGCCATGATGAAGCTGAGCTCTGTCCGTCTCGTTCTTTGGTATTGGCCTAACTTCAAGAGAAATGTTTGTCTGGAGTTCAGTGCCGTATATCCCAGCTCAAATGTGATTTAGTCCCCCGTGTTACAACTATTTCTGTGTAGAGCAAGAGTGGCTGGCAGCTCTGCATTTCCGTGTGAAAGGAAACCAACGGCATTTTTAAGGTGAACAAATCTGGGATGCTATAGCGGCGTGATGTCATTGTCAGGTACAACAAGTGGAACCAAGCGGTGTCGTGTCTGGCGGTGCTGGATGTGTTGCGACCATCGAGCGCCCAACACGTGGCAACAATGGGCGCCGCCATGTTTCTCGTAGAAAAGGAAGTCTCGCGAGAACGTGACTTCCTTCTTCCTGTAGCCATTTACTTCCGTTTGCAAAAAAACCGCGAGTCGATACGTGCCGTGGTTCTCGAGTTACGAATTTTTAAAGTTTTGAGGTCGAAATGCCGTTTTTCACCGTGGCTAACCTTGTTTTCTGCGTTCTATAATGAGATTTAGTGATGGAGATACTGTGTTTTGTAGGATTTACGGCATAAGACTTAGTGAAAGTGCTGGGTAATGAAGCTTAGAGTGACCTAGATTTCGACTGGGGATGAGTTCCAGGTATATGATGAACAACAATTCGGAAGAAAGTTCTGAAGAAGATTTTTTTTTTTTTTTTTCCCCGAGTAAATGGCTCATGTGACATTCTTCAAACTTACGATATAGCAACATATATATTCGTAGGAATTTTTAAAATTATTTTCATTTCGTTATTTCCTTTCCTCTCTTTTAAATTAATTTTTTAATTGGGTAACCATGTTCAAATTACGGAGTTGTGTGTGTCCACCCACATGCAAGAAAGCTTGTATTCTCAAATTAAATGTCTGACAAAATTCTGGGCGGGGAAATGCGTGGTCAGGTTTGGAAAAAAAAGGAAAGAAAATAGCTAAAAAAAAAAAAAAATACAAAAACAAAAAAATGCTCTTGAAATATGATCTTTAGAAAGTGTAAGAAAATTCAGAACAGAAATACCAGGGCATATTTTTTCATATAAATCACTCTCTCTCTCCCAGCTCGCTCACCCAGAAACTTTCATTTACCCATACTCTTTTATTAGACCATCCATACAGTGCTCCCTCTCTTCCCCACACCACCCCCCCCCCCCCCACCCCACTCCTCCACCCAAAAAGGTTACTTTAATTCATGTCGTATGTAGGTTGCTCAATAAAAAATTTACAGTTAATGAACGAGTAATTCCCAGTCGTATGTGATTTTAACCTTCGTTGCTCTAATTCAACATGCTTTCACCCTGATGTAGGGATGCCACCTTTCAGGCTTACACCGGAAATCCAGCCAATAAAAGAATTCTGAAAATCACCTTTTCAGGCATGGCAAAATGTTCACCTGTTCAGACCTGGGGAAAATTCCATGGGCTTTGGCTGGCTCAGTGGTGCCTGATTTTAGGCTTAGACAGAAGTCTGGTCTTTAAAAAATCAGAGATCCCCTTCGAGTGAAATCCGGCCTATAACTCATCTGAAAATCCCCTTTGAGTGAAGTCGCTGTGAAATCCGGCCTGTAACTGATCTGAAAATCCCCTTTGAGTGAAGTCGCAGTGAAATCCGGCCTATAACTGATCTGAAAATCCCCTTTGAGTGAAGTCGCTGTGAAATCCGGCCTATAACTGATCTGAAAATCCCCTTTGAGTGAAGTCGCTGTGAAACATGGCCTATAACAGATCTGATAATCATCACCGTGGATTTAAGATGCTGATAGTTGGCAAACTGCTTTCAACATTATCCTTTCAACGGGCCCAGATTTTCTCAGCTTGTCAACCACAGAGAACTGGTTGATTTGTATGCAGCAAAAAGCAAACCCGGCAAGGTAAGTAACTCCGTAATTGAACATGGTTACATTTAAAAGAGAGGAAAGGAAATAACGAAATGAAAATAATTTTAAAAATTCCTACGAATATATATGTTGCTATATCGTAAGTTTGAAGAATGTCACATGAGCCATTTACTCGGGGAAAAAAAAAAAAAATCTTCTTCAGAACTTTCTTCCGAATTGTTGTTCATCATACCTGGAACTTCATCCCAGTCGAAATCTAGGTCACTCTAAGCTTCATTACCCAGCACTTTCACTAAGTCTTATGCCGTAAATCCTACAAAAAAACACAGTATCTCCATCACTAAATCTCATTATAGAACAGAACTCAAGGTTAGCCACGGTGAAAAACGGCATTTCGACCTCAAAACTTAAAAAATTCGAAACTCGAGAACCACGGCACGTATCGACTCGCGGTTTTTTGCAAACGGAAGTAAATGGCTACAGGAAGAAGGAAGTCACGTTCTCGCGAGACTTCCTTTTCTACGAGAAACATGGGTTTTTTACCGGGCGCTGGCGGGCGCTCAGCGTTTTGGCTGTGTGATTTCGGCCGGGCGCTAGCGGGCGCTCGAACCTGAGCGCAGAGCCATGTATCTCGGTTCTTTCATTGTATAGCCAGAATCCTAGAGCATGACGTTTCTGTCAGGTTTTTACACTTTATGCCTCTTGGAACTGACTCTTTTTTTTTTTTTTTTTTTTTCCCAGTTCAGAACACTTGTTTGGTCATTCAGCTTCTTTTTCTTTTTTTTTTTTTTAAATCATTTTTTTTTTTTTTCTGCTTTATTTTCAGTCAGTTGCTGTTCCTGTTCAGTGTTTGAGCAAATTCCTCAATTTTTCCCATGGGACTTAGAGCCAAAATCTGTTTTACTCGACTTTCACAAGACTGCATATGGCTCCTGTGTTTTCCATTCCAATTTTGCCAGACCTGTACTAGACGGGAACAACAAAACAACATGCATAACAAGACTGTATTCTAGATTGGAAAAAAGGCTTTTCCTTTTTTTTTTCCTTTTGTTTGTAGACTAAGCATCTTGGTTGTGGCTTCACGTTTTCAAGTTTATTAAACATCTCTCTCTCTCTCTCTCTCTCTCCCTCTCTCTCTCTCTCTCCTATGATCATGAAATATCCTCAGATCATTTCACAGGGTGCAGTGACATCATTATCTATGGACAACGATCAGCACAGATGGGTTGACATAACAAAAACCACTCGGGGGGGGGGGGGGGGGGGGGGAAGTGAATGAAAGTTCAGTTTTAATTTGGATGAAAATTGATCTGAAGACCAGTTAGCTTTAAACTGGGTCAGTGTATTAAATCCCTACTGGGATCCTAGAAACGAAAACAAATGGGATTGGTATTTTTGTGTATTGCAGAGCACAGAAGACATGGACACAGAGCAGCCAGCCAGCCGTGTAGTCATGGTGACGGGGCCCAACATGGGAGGCAAATCCACCTTGATGCGACAGACGGGCCTGATTTGTCATCCTGTCTCAGTTGGTAAGTTCTGACTTGGGTCGGTTCTGAGTAGGACAGCGGAAGACCTGTTTTACCCATATGATTTCACCACATTTTGTACACATGATTATGAAAAGACGATGATTCAATGCACAAGAGGAGAAAATGTCAAAAAAAAAAAAAAAAAAACCCAAAAAACAACAAAAAAAATCTAGAGAGGAAATTCATGAGCAGTAAGTGCACTAGAGGAATGTAACCGTGACGGGGCTTTGACCATAGAGCAACAACTCTTGCTGACTTCCACGCAGAAAATTGCTAGGTTTGAAAGTAATGTGTGCCAGAAAGAACCCAAATTCACCACGGTTGATGTGTGACGGCAGGGTTGTTACGTGCCAGCAGAGAAGTGTCACCTGACCCCTGTCGACAGGATCTTCACACGTCTGGGAGCCAGCGACAGGATCATGTCAGGTGGGTGCCAAGAGCAACGAAGGTGCCGAGGATGTCGAACAGTTTTTTCACAAATTATATCACAACAATTCATGCTGGCTTTTGTTTGGGTTCTGGTGATGCATTTTTTATCTCGCAGCCTTCACTGGAATCAAATCTAGCAGGGCGATGTTGTAGTCTGTTTTCTGTTCAGTTTCACAATTCATCCAGATTGTAGGCAAGTCTTCACAATACAGACAAGCCCTACAGGGTGCACACAAGATTGCCAACATTATGTTAATCATCAGTGTACACGAATGAGGCATCAGGATTTAAACCAAGCTCCCTGGGTATGTTTGAAATAAAGCGTTTTGTTACAACCAGGTGTCAACAGAGCTCAGTGACAGCAGTTACCAAGTATGGTAGCTAGCATGTGAGCTTCATAATCCGGTGACGGCCATTTTATCCACAGGGTTATCCGTTGTTTTTTCTTTCCACGTAACTCTGAAGAATCAAAATGGAGCTGCTGTGATGAAATGTTCATCAGGTGCCCCCAGTTCTGTCAGGTGTGTATCACTGTGTAGGTCTCTGCTGATGGTGTCCTGGTTCATATGCAGTGTTGTTGGTACTTTTTTTTTTCTTTTTTTTTTTTTTTTCATCAGCTGCAGACATCCGTGAAGCAGAAGCAATATTAGTTTGACCATGAAACAAGATGCAGTTGCCTTGCAAAACAATGCTCCAGGGAAATGCTGAAAGAAGGAAATGGACGGAAAGACGGAGAGAAAACAAAGTTTTTATCCATCCAGACAAGTGTGATAATTAGGAAACTAGATGGGGAGGGGGTTGTTTCCGAGAGGAAAGCCTTTATTGTCTGTCAAGAAAGCATATATTCACAAGTGGGTACTCTGTTATTTAGACCGTTTTCCCAAGGAAATCTGTTTTTTTTGTCCCAGAAAGGGCTGATAAGAGAGAAATTAATTGTTGTTATTGTTTTTCAGAATAAAACAGCTATCGTCCATCAGGGAAATGGTGAAGAGATAGAGATCAGTTTAAACCAGTTATCACTCATTTTCTGAGGAAAACAGTGATTCTGTCTCAAGAAAATGGTCACGATAGTTATTATCAATATTTTCCTGTGGTGAACAGTTAGCATCCTTCAAGAAAAGAGTGAGAATAAGGAAATTAATTTTCATCAATCCATCCCAAAAGGAAAAAGGTGACCATCTTTCAAGAAAACAGCGATAAGAAGGATGGTAGTAATTGTCACTGTTTTTCAGAGGGGAAAAAAATCACAACCCTTCAAGAAAATGTTGATAATAAATGATTCGCAAGGAAAACATGCATTATCATTGGGAGGGCAAGATCAGGAGAAGAGGGGGGGAAGGATTGTTACTGTTTCTTTGTGTGGATGGTTTATTTTTTGACATGTGAAATTAGTATGCTCCTATATTCCAGATTTGTTAGGATGGCCTGTTAGTTGTTCCCTGCAATCCCTCTTGTCATCTTTTCATATGCGTTTAGTGGAATTTTGTTCCTGTTCTAAGTAGCCTGTGCACTGTCACTCTGAGGGTTGTTGTGTCACAGCTCCAGTACCAGCAGCAATCAATAAATATCGTCATGAGGCAACCCACCAGAGGAGACTCTTGCACTGTCTCTGAGTCATTGAGATGGTGTGTAGAGGTTCCTGTTCTGATCCAAACAAATGCAAGGCAGCAACTAGTGTGCTATCTACTCAGACTAGAATGGCTTGGCCAGCTGGTCCGTGCTCATTTAGCATACTTGAGTGACTGGACAGTTTTTGGACATACAAATCAGTTCCGGAATTTTTTGGATTTTCTTATAAATCACTTACACACAGCAGTTGCATTTCCATGCACATCTTATCTTAGGGAAAGTTTGTTGTCACTCTAGAGCAGTCGCATTTTTCGACAGTTGTTGTGAATTGTAGACCCACAGCCATGACACTTTCTCAAGGATGGGTTTGACGTTTTTCTCTGTATGTTGTGCAGGGGAGAGCACCTTCTTTGTGGAGCTGAGCGAAACGTCGTCCATCCTGCAGCACGCCACAGAACACTCCCTGGTTCTGATGGATGAACTGGGTAGGTGTGGCGTGGTGTTGTGCTGTATAATGATGCATTGTGTTCTGTTGGATGGATGGACTGGGTGGGTGTGGCGTGGTGTTGTGCTGTATTATGATGCATTGTGTTCTGTTGGATGGATGGACTGGGTGGGTGTGGCGTGGTGTTGTGCTGTATTATGATGCATTGTGGCGTGGTGTTGTGCTGTATAATGATGCATTGTGTGTTCTGTTGGATGGATGGACTGGGTGGGTGTGGCGCGTGGTGTTGTGCTGTATTATGATGCATTGTGGCGTGGTGTTGTGCTGTATAATGATGCATTGTGGCGTGGTGTTGTGCTGTATTATGATGCATTATGTTCTGTTGGATGGGATGAACTGGGTGGGTGGGTGTGGCGTGGTGTTGTGCTGTATTATGATGCATTGTGGCGTGGTGTTGTGCTGTATATGATGCATTGTGGCGTGGTGTTGTGCTGTATTATGGAATGTGGCGTGGTATTGTGCTGTATTATGCAATGTGGTGTGGTGGTGTGCTGTATATGATGCATTGTGGCGTGGTATTGTGCTGTGTATATGATGCATTGTATTCTGTTGGATGCATAGCTACTGACCCTCCTGAATTTTTCTTGAATTTCCAAAATGCAGACATTTTTTTCCCCAGAAATGTAGAATTTAGTGGGGAAAAAAAATCCAGGATTTCAGAATGTTAGTAAATGTAGGATTTGGGGGGGGGGGGGTATTTAACAGGAATGATAAAGTACTGCAGAAATAAAGCCCATATAATGTTATGTGGATGTCTGCAATGGTATTTTTATAAATAAGTTTTCTTGTTAAACCTGATTTTTTGTTCAGTGAAACATAAGGGAATTAGACCACTTTCAGTCAGAAGCGGAACTGTCCCCTCGTGGGCTCGTACTATTTCTTTAACCCCTGGTTTTCAGATTTTGACTCCAGAAGGTTGGCAGCTATTTTGGGTGTCATTCTGAGCCCTGAAAAGGCTGTATACAGCCAATTTGATCATGAGAAAAAGGAAACTGTAGATCATCAGTTATGTGGTCGATTGGGTCATGATAAAAGCAAACTGTAGGATTAATTATGTGGCCAATTGGGTCATGAGAAAAAGCAAACTATAGGATCAGTTATGTGGCCGATCGGGTCATGAGAAAAAGCAAACTGTAGGATCAGTTATGTGCCCGATTGGGTCATGAGAAAAGGAAACTGCTGGATCGATTATGTGGCCAATGGGGTCATATTGAGACGGAAATTGTTGGATGGATTATGTTACACAGTTACCTCCAGTGGGGAGGTTATGTTTTCGCCTGCCTGCATCCGCTGGCTGGTTGGTTTGTCAGTCTCCAAGACTTTGCAAAATTATTGCCAGAAATATTTAACTGAAGTTAAGAAATCTTGGTGAAAAGGTAGAATGTGGCTCAAGGAAGAACTAGTGAGAGTTCTGTACAGATCTGGATCAAAATAGGGATCCAGGATCTATTTTTCTTTGTGGAGGTCTGCGTTGTCCTGTGTGTGCTCTTCTGGTACGGCACATAGGTCTTGTGAAATTGAGATTGCCACTTTTGATTTAGTTTCCTCACACATTTTTTATAGAAACTATACTGGATGTATTTGCCCGCTACCACCTAGAGGTGGTGGTCCAAAAACAGTTCCCCTTATTGTGTATTCTTTAGGGATCCTCCCCTCCCTCTCAGACCTACAAAACTACAGAACAGCTGTGTTTTAAAATCTTCTGTGTGCATACATTAGATAACATAGAATTGTGTTTGTTTTTCTCTCTCTTCTCTCTCTCTCTCTCTCTCTCTCTCTCTCTCTCTTTGTAACCAATAAAGAGTATGTTATGAGGAAGGAAATATGGGGGGGGGGGGTAATTGATGTGAATAAATATGAACAACCAGAGTCCAGATGCATTTATGCGATTTCATGAGTCTCTGTACCTTGACTTCTTGGCGTATTCTTGGAAGAGTATTATTACATGTTAATAATAATACTAATAATGAATACTTATATAGCGCCTATTCTCGGCTAGAGACCAAGCTCTAAGCGCTTTACAATCAACACTCATTTACACAAGAGGCTACCTATCTGGGTAGTGCCGACTGAAGAGCTGCCAGCTGGCGCTTCATTCAGTCGTTTCCCGTGTCATCCAGTCAGTATCGTTCAATATCGATCACTCATTTTCCTTACTTCTTCATTCTTTCCGCTTCTCATTCAGGGTGCATGCTATGTGTAACGTGTCATCCATACCAACGGCCAAACTGGCCTACTCTTCCGAATGTTGGTGATGGAATTTTACGTGTGTGCAAGATGTTATGCGTGCGTTCACACACGGAACCTCGGTTTATAGACTGTATGGGAAATGGAGCCAGACCAATGTTAACTCCGAGGGAAAAATCCCCCTGTACTGAAACGCCCCGGCGGAGGTTCGAACCCGCAACCCCAGGATCACCAAGATTACGAGTCAGGCGCTCTACCAACTGAGCTATTCCGGCTCTCAAAACAACAGCAAAGTTGTATGAATAAATTAGTTATTCTGTTTGCATTAAATTATTCTTTCCGAGGAGTGGACCTTCACAATATTAACATATCGTGTTCCACATGATTTGATTTTTTTTTTTTTTAAGGAATAAATTTCAGTTTATTTTCCAGTGAAAAAAAACTTCAGCAAATGTCCACAAATTAAAGCAGACATCAGTATGATTTGCACAATTTTGCATTTCTCAAATGGCCACAGTTTTGGAAATGTGCTGTGCTACCAGTCTGTCATCTCCACATTATGATCAGTTACCAATGACGCCCAAAAGTTGGAATTGATTTTTTTTTTCATGTTCATTTCATTGTATTCAGTGTAATGCCTGGCAGAGGGCGACCCCTTCAAAAGGAAACTTGCTCAAGTCAAAATTTCCAGTAACTCCAAAGAATCATATTGAACAGATGTTGTTTTTTTTTCCAGAAGATTCTCAGCAATACCAGTTTATTCAGCCATCGGAAGTCGATGCAACATGTGCCAGGTGCCTGCTTTAAGGCTAGATCTCAAAATATTTCGTGACCGATTTGGTGACGTATATGATTTAGCAAAATGTGATTTTTCTACAGTTTAGCTGCCTTCAGGTGGCACAGAACAGCCTTTGAAGACTTTTTTTTTTTTCAACAAATTTCCCATGTTCAACACAGAAATGTTGCAGAGGTTGGCTTCTTTGTTTTCTGATGAAACCATGACCTTCATCCTCTATTAATAAATCCGCTTTTTCGCCCAGCACTCCATAGTACTGCTTGTGATGTTTCAGGGCGTGGGACAGCCACGTACGACGGAACAGCCATCGCGTACGCTGTGGTGCGTGAACTGTCCAGCCATCTGTGCTGTCGGTCCCTGTTCTCCACCCACTATCATTCCTTGGTCGAGCAGTTTGCGCACGACTCCAACGTCAGAACCGGCCACATGGTATGCTTATCCCCCCGCCAATCCCCCCCCCCCCCCGCGCTAGGAATCTCTTGTATTGAAGAAATAACACTGAATGCTGTTGCACTCATGGTTTTCTCCTTGCCATTGGTTAAAAGATATTCTTAACCTTTACTGTATGTCGCCTTTTACCCATACTTCCAACAAGACAGGTAGCTCATGCCTTGTACAGTTTTAACGGGCTTTACTGTGTGTTTTTAACTGTATTTATCCCTCTTCAGATGATGCAGGTCATTCGAGACCTGTGTTTGTTAAAGAGTCATCAGAAGTTTAGACGTAACCGATGATGCTAATATCCATGAGCTGTTTCTATGTGCTGCTGTATTACATTACTGCTGTGTACAGCATGGATCTTTTCGACTCGTTAGGTGTATCATTCAAAGGACGCCGTTGATTATTTCTTTGCCATTTTGATAAACCTGCACCAGAATAGACTGACAGACAGCTAATCGGGTTTTTGAAGAAGACTTAGTAGTTCATAAAAAAAGAATGTTGAATAGTTTCCGGTCATATAATGATTTTGTTTTGTCTCTGGCGACCCAGGAGATGTGGCGAAGGTTAACTAAACCATTCTTAACAAAACTGGATTACAGACTTACAGTGATTCTTACTTGGGTCCACTAAGTTTTTTTTTTTTTTTTTTTTTCATCCATTTTACTGTTCATTCGTCTGTCTGACAGCAAGATTAGGCAGAAACTATGGATCCAGTTTGAATGAAAACTGCTGGTAAGATGGGATGTGAGCCAGTGACGAACCCATTAACCGTTTGGTGCTGAATAGAATCAAAGTGCAGATCACTGTCTGTTTGACATGACAGAGGTCTATCCTCTCCCAAGGGGCCTTGTTTGTTTCTTGATAGTATAATGTGCACACAAAGGTTTGCCGCCATGTACAGCATACACACACCCGTGTTACTGAACGATGACACGCCTCTGTTCTGTGCCGTTGCAGGCATGCATGGTGGAGAACGAGGAGGAAGGGGACCCTTCCCAGGAGACCATCACCTTCCTGTACAAGTTCACCCAGGGGGCCTGCCCCAAGAGCTACGGCTTCAACGCCGCCCGCCTGGCCAGCATCCCTGAAGAGGTGGGCTGTCTTGTCACTGTCAGCCTTCATGTTGACTGTGCAGGGTTCGCACAGGGCCCTAAAAGGCCCTAACCTTTTTAGGCAAAGTCTAGGGGCCCCTAAAAGGCCTTAAAAATCAAAATGAAGAGGCTGGAGGCCCTAAAAGGCCCTAAAACCAGAACAGCCTAAAAAAAAAAATTCTAAAAAAGAACTTGTGAAAACAACAACAAAAAAAATCAAATCAAAGAAGATGATCAGAAAAGAAAACAAAAACCAATTTTCATAATAGGTAAATGCCGAATCAGTACCGATCGATCATGGTGTAAAGTCGTTCAAGGCAAGTAACTACACACGACAAAGTAACTGTGCTGTCCGCCATCTTTGGACTTTCCATGTGTTGAACGAAGGAAGACAACGGTTCGTTTTTCAACGAAATGTGACATTTCATTGAGAGTTTCTTTGTAAGATTTATCAGTTTTCACTCAGAGACATGGGGAAGTGCTTATTCCAAGATCTGTGGCTTGATACATCTGAATATAAACTCTGGCTTCGCCGAGATAACTTTGACAAATATCGGTTCTGTTGTAGTTTTTGTAAGAAGGGGTTTCAGCTTGGGAAAATGGGTGAAAAAGCCCTTCAAACTCACCAAAAAGGGGAAGAAACATTCCGACTTGGAGAGGGCGAGTGCTACAGTGGCAGTGTCCTTAAATATTTTTTTTGGAAAAGATCGTGACAGTGGGCGAGCCTCAAGTAGTACTAGTACATCAAGTTTTTGCTCTGAAAAGCACTTGGTTGCTGGTCCTTCAACAAGTTCTAGTGCTTCTACTACTGCAACTGCGTTTGGCCCTACTGCCCCACTAACACCCCCGCTCTTTCCCTTCACCCCCATATCACCAGCATCCTAACACAACTACATGATTACACCTGTCCACCACCTCAACAGCAACCCACTATATATATTTCACAAAATCACACACCCACTCACACCACATTAACTTGCAATGCCCCCCCCCCCCCCCCCCCAGACCACTTCCTTTCCTTTGTCCACATTATGTTCCCCCCCACCCACCCCTCTGTGTACAAGTATACTAAGGGGCTTGTGTCTCCCCTCTACATATAGGTATGCTTAGATGTATGTACATGTGATTGTCGGGGGGGGGGGGGGGGGGTCATATACACATTCCCATATATGACCTCTATCATTATTACTTTTCATTATTACCACCACTCATAAGATGTCCTGTGTATGCTGAACCATCACCATCAATCGGTCTTTGATCATTCCCATCCCCATAGTGGTGGTGTTTTTTTGTGTGTGTGTTTTTTTAAACTCAACTGGCATTATCATGCCAATGCTATCATGCTATTTCACTTATGGCAATGATCATCATCCTATATCACTGTTTGTCCCACTTCCGACAATGACCAATTATCCATCAATCATCAATTTTATTTTTTTTTTTTCCTCCCCCCCCCCCCCAGCATTACTACATTAATACATTACCACATTATTTCACTTACGACAATGGTCACCACCCTATAGTACTGTAGATCATCATCTCAGCGATCAACATCCATCAGGCATTGATCATTTCCTTTATTCCCCCACTGGCATTATCGTACATGCCAATACACTATCCTACTCCTTTTTCAAAAATGACCATCATCTACACCACTGTGGATCATACCTACACCTTGACCATGATCATATCCACCCATCTTTGAACACCTCCCCCATTCCCCCACCAGCATTTTACACCAATGCCACAACATTATCCCACTTATACAACAATTATCAGCATCCTACAGTACTGTTTATCTCAAATGATCCATGATCATCACCCATCAGTCATTTACCGATACCCCCCTCCACCCTCTTTCTCAACCTGCAATATTATACTAATGCGCCACCTTTATTCCACTTACCACAATGACCATCATCCTACAGTACTATTGATCTCACCCATGCCAATGAGCATCACCCACAGGTCATTGATATTTTCCTTTATCCCCCCAACTTGCACCATTGCACCATCACCACTACATTTTTCCACTTATATAACAATAGTCATCATCCTATGGTACTACTGATCTAAATGATTACCATTTATCAGTTACTGAAAAATACCCTATCCAGTGAACACCTTCATACTGCACTGTATATGGAAATGAAGAAGCCGACCAATTGACAAAGGAATGAGGACAGCAGCCCCAACTGTAAAAGGTCGCCTCCTTGGAATAAATCAAAAGTATTTCCAAGGAGACAAATAGGAGGATGACTTGAGCACTGGACTGTTCTTACTGGACTGTTCGTTCTCTCCTTCAACCAGAGGCAGTGTGTGCTAGTCAATCAAGGACAAGGCAGCTGTTAGTCAGGTGGAAAGAAAGCATTGGCCTGCTTTTTTCTTCATCTTGTGACTTGTATTCCTAAGACTTCTGCCTTGTGTGTGCTGCAAGAACACTGTGTTTACTCTAGCCATTGTAAAAGATTTCTTTGTTTTCATACGGACATGGAATTGACCAGATTCATAGCAGAAAGTGATTAGGTACTTGCTGAATGGAGGTCTGTATTGGAGAAATGGCATCTGTGGGAGGCAATGCTGAGCACTTTTCAGCATTTTCATGTGCCCTGATTTTTTTTTTTTTTTTTTTTTTTTTTTTTTTTTTTTTTTTTTTTTTTTTTTTTTTTTTTAGGCCCCCCAAAAAGGCCCTAAAAGGCCCTAATTTTTTTTCTTGAAAGTCTAAAACATGTGGGGAGCTCAGACATGTGAAGATAATGCACCTGCTCTTTATCTGGGTACCTTTTTGATAGGTGAGAACCACAGGTTGTTTAGTCTGTCAACATCTGTATAGACTGTGTCTGTTACAGTCTCCGATTGTCAGCATCTGGTAATATTCTGTCAGTGTTAACATCTGTGTATCCGTAAATGGTCTCTCAGTATCTGTTTGTATCTGAATAGTTTGTCACACTGTCAGCTTCCATGTAGACTGTGCATCTGTAAATAATTGACAAGAAGGTCAAGTCAGGTCTTGAAAGTGGAAGACTGTGCATCTGTAAATAATTGACAAGAAGGTCAAGTCAGGTCTTGAAAGTGGAAGACTGTGCATCTGTAAATAATTGACAAGAAAGTCAAGTCAGGTCTTGAAAGTGGAAGACTGTGCATCTGTAAATAATTGACAAGAAGGTCAAGTCAGGTCTTGAAAGTGGAAGACTGTGCATCTGTAAATAATTGACAAGAAGGTCAAGTCAGGTGTTGAAAGTGGAGGACGATCCAAATGAATGGATGTGATTTGTTGTTCTAGATCTAGACCAAAAGGTTCTCAACTGAGGATAATTCTTTTTTTGAAGCAGATTTTTTTAACTGTTGGCAGCAGAAAATCAGATTCAGACATTAGAGTCTTGGCCATCTAACTGAAATCAATGTTGAAAACTCAGTTAAATTACCATTCTGCTTAGGTAAAAGTCATGATATGCTTATCCTGAATTGGGAGCCTATTTAGGAGAAGAGATGGAGGGGAGGGTGAGATTCTGTAACAATGTTGACAATTCAAACCATCATTTTTTTTTTTTTAATTGGTGTGAACAATACATGCAATGTTCACATCCACTGGTGTGATGTTTTTTTTTTTTTTTTTTTCCGCATCAGTTGCTTGGTTGGTTTGCCAGGATGCCAACAAGATAATGCAAAAACTGTTACCTGATTTTAAGGAAATGGATGGAAAGATGGAACTTTGTTTTAGAGCGAAGTTACTGAATTTTGGTGGAGATCCAGGTTAATGAACAAGCAGAGCAGGATCAGTTCGCCATAGGGAAAAAACTGCGCTGTCCCCAGTGTTGTCTAGTTTCATTTTGTTTGGTTGACACTGGAACGCATTGAACTGGAACCTTGATACCAGTAACAAAGTTCGTACAAGTGAATTGCGCATTCCAGTTCCAGAGCCTCCATTGTCTCTATTACACAGGAGTTTTAACATGAACTCTTGTTTTCTAGAAATAACGTTGTCAGTAAGGATAGGTAATCTGTTCTGTTGTCAACTGTTTTAACGTGAAGATGATGAAAACAACCACAAGGGGTTTTGTGTTTGTGTTTTTGGGTTGTTTTTTTTCCGGGGGATGGGGGGTTGGGGTATTGCTTTTGTGTGCGATTTATATAACACTTTCCTGAGAATATCAATGTTCAGCTGTGAATATGGTTAAACTGTTTCCCTTTCTTGATTGGTGTCTTTCCATTTTCAATAGTTGTTGCATTTTGAGTTTGGTGATTGGCTGAGGCTATTGACTGCTCTAAGTTGTCAAAACAAACTGTGATCTTGATTAATACAGAATTTAGAGGAAAGAGCACACTTACTTATCAGTTTTGGACATCAAACACGGTTCCATGTCAAACTCTCGGGCAGTTTAAAAGTGCTGGTGGACGAAAATTTCATGGTTAACACAGTGTTGCATCTTTCTTAGATGTCACACAGTTGCTTCCCTTCCTCACTTCTTTGAGCCAGCATGCTTGTTGTGAGCATGTTCCAGGTTTTTTGCCCAGTGTTGCATATGTCCTACCTGGACTGCAGTGTGTGTTACTTGTGTATTTTTTATTTAAGTGGTTCTCGCTAACCTCCTTGTATTGCTTTACCTGTGGGTTCAGATCTGAAGCATTGATGAGCACCTTTCCTTCTCTAAACAGTCGATCTTTCCCACTGTTATTCTTTGATGTTGTGTCTGTGCCATGAACTGTTCTATGTGGGATACTTTCCCAGAGTCCTGAATTGTGGGCTGATCTTGTTGACATTACGCTGGTCAGCCCAGTTGTTGCCCCTTATGACTTCATTGTTAGATGGGTCATAACAGGGATCAGAAGGGGAGAGGATCAGCATCTTCACGGTTTGCTCGCAAGAGTTCCATTTCATGTATCACAAACACCACTTTACAATCTGTGGTGAGAGGTGCCGTCAGTAGACCTCACAGCCGCAGTAATTCGTACAGGCAGACCATGAGTTGAACATTTTAACAGTTGTGACGCACAGACTGTTCAGTCAGTCATTAGAGGGATAACTTTGTTTTTCTTAATGCGACGTTTTTTTTTCCCCATTGTGATTTTTTCTAAGGAATAGAAGTGAGCAGTGAGATCTGAACTTCACTTACACATCTTTTTAAGTCAGCTTTGTAACAATATCACTACAACTGTGTAACATTATCACTGCAACTGTGTAACATTCTCACTGCAACTGTGTAACATTCTCACTGCAACTGTGTAACATTCTCACTACAACTGTGTAACATTCTCACTACAACTGTTACGAATACAAAGAAAATGGGCCAGGTGAGTGCATACAGTGAACGTTACACCTTGCTAAATTTATGGCCTTCTCATGGCTTTGTTCAACCCCTAGCATACTTCTTGAGACTGTATTTGATTAGCGGGATTATCACAGGATTATCGGGTTTGTCTTGACCCCTGAAGTTTGTATTAAACACACCCTACTGACCCTATTGTATCATAGACGCTCAGTAACAGTCGACTTTTTTTTTTTTTTCAGATTATTAGTGGAGCTGTCAGGAAAGCCAAGGAATTTGAATCTACCGTTGAACAGCTTCAGGTGTTTGGGTATGTCCAGTGTGTGTACATGGTGGAAAAGGAAGTATGCAAGGATGCGTGTGTTTGCTGATGTAACTTATATGGTTTGCTGTTTTTAGTCTTTTTCTTTTGTTGCTAGAGAGTGATTCTAGTCATACATATATTTGTGCACTCTTGGGTGATTCTAGTCATGCATATATTTGTGCACTCTTGGGTGACTCTTGGGTGATTCTAGTCATGCATATATTTGTGCACTCTTGGGTGATTCTAGTCATACATATATTTGTGCACTCTTGGGTGATTCTAGTCATGCATATATTTGTGCACTCTTGGGTGATTCTAGTCATGCATGTATTTGTGCACTCTTGTCCTGAACATTTTGTCATAGTCTCTGACCCGAGGTTTTCACACAGTAATGGAGACAGTATTCAGGGGCTAGGGGATGCAGAGGAAAATGTGCCCTTCAGCCCTTTTCAAGAGATGACTGCCCTTGTTCCACCCCCACCCTTCCCTTACCCACTGCCCATCCGTCTGAACCCAGCATTTTAAGAACAAATTTGGAAATTTTGGATTTTTTTCTACCAAAATCGTAAATTTTGAAAATGATTGTTGAAGAAAATTTCTGATAATATTGGGAGGGGTGGCAGCTATGCCAAAGAGCCATGTAGCCGCCATTGAGCAAGGATGCCTGTCTTCCACAATAAAGTAAATCCTACAAACAAACAAAAATTGTGGTATGATCATGTACCGATCGTCATGATCAAGTAGGTACACCTTCAGAATTGGCCAGATTTTGTTAGAGATACTTTCCGGTCCATAAATATTTGGTCAGAAGCAGTATAACGTGTGCTGCATATCTTCCTGTGTTATTTATTTGATAGAGCATGACAGAAGAAAATGCTCAAAAGAAACTCCTCAAGGCTCTCTCCATTACTGACTTTGGATGCAAAGTCTTGAAAGCATGGTGCTAGTCCTGTAGCACTAGTAGCTCTTAAGTTGGGCATTTCCAAGTGTTGGAAAGTGACATCCAGTCAAGCCATGGGACAGGTGGTACGGGTGGTGAAAGTGATTGAATGTGCGCGAGACAGGGAGAGAAAAAGAAGGGAGGGGGTGTACTTGACAAAAAAAAATAGGAACACCATCAAATGATTGGCAAAACCCTTGTAACAAGCCACTGGAAATGGGGAATGGCTGGACAGACTTGCTGATGGTGGACTGGCACGCAAAGTTCTGGCCACAAGATTTGTAATTGCCTTCAGCATAGTCAAGCATCGGGGTTTGGCAACTGGAGGGGGGGGGAATTTTCTCACACAAATGATGTGCCTGTACACATTAAAGATGTCAAGATCATCTTCGTCGTGAAGCGTGAGAGGGCCACAGACACATAGAACGGGAAGTGTTTTTTTTTTTTTTTTTTTTCTTTTTGTTGTTGTTGTGTTGTTGTTGTTTTGGCTCAACACTGTTTGCCTTATTCTCTTTGCAGAGGGATATTTCATTTGAGCTGTGACAATATATATTGCGCATCATTTAACATTAACTATGGGTTAATGTGGTTGCAAGCATGGACTCTTCTGAAATCACGTTGTATTTGAATGGGTTGGAGTTATGTAATGATGAAGTGCCTGAAAAGTTTCACCATCATGTCTTTTTTTTTCAAGATAATTCAGGTTTAATAGGATGGCCACAGTCCATTTCAGGATTGTCAGAATGGCCACAATTCAGATTCAGGATTGTCAGAATGGCCACAGTTCAGATTCAGGATTGTCAGAATGGCCACAAGTCGGATTCAGGATTGCCATGATGGCCACAAGTCAGATTCAGGATTGTCAGCATAACCACAGTCCATTTCAGGATTGTCAGCATGGCCACAATTCAGATTCAGGATTGCCACAAGTCGGATTCAGGATTGTCAGAATGGCCAAAATTCAGATTCAGGATTGTCAGAATGGCCACAATTCAGATTCAGGATTTTCAGCATGGCCACAATTCAGATTCAGGATTGCCATGATGGCCACAAGTCAGATTCAGATTGTCACAATGGCCACAGGTCGGATTCAGGAGTGTCACAATGGCCACAGTTCAGATTCAGGATTGTCACAATGGTCACAATTCAGATTCAGGATTGTCACGATGGCCACAATTCAGGTTTGGGGACATTTCCATGACTTAACTCCCCTGATTGTTGTGTTGTGTGCAGGAAATTGTGGCGAGGGTGTACAGCAGACAGTGTTCACGCTGCTTTGAACGAGATCCAGCACATCGCTGTGGAATGAATTCTTAATGATGCCAAAGGTCATAGCAAAAATTCATCAGTGAATCAACTCGGAAGAATTTTCACATGCTCAAAGAACCACGTCAGAAAATTTGTTGATACACAACTTTTGTGAATCTTTGATATTGATTTGGACTTCTGGTTCTGAGCTGTGAAGCATGTGTTAAAAATGTATGTTGTAAAATTCTGCATGGTGTATTGAGATTCAGTGATTGTTACAAAACATTGGTTCATATCAGTTCTGTGGATGTTAATCAGACTGCCGATATGATTGTTGTGACAGTGGCAGAAATTCATCATCAATGAATGGGGTTACTTCAGTCTTTGAAGAAAGAAAGAAATTAAATGATTGCAGCTTTTGTTTCTGTGAATGTTATTGATAAAAGTTTGGTTCTTCAGGGTTATTGACCACAATGGGAAAAAAAAAAAAAACAGCATGGAATTGAATTTTTTTTTACAATCAGGTAAAATGGCAGTCGGTTGCTGATGTCAACCTTCCTTTTGTTGTTGCGTAAGAAATTATTTCCAGAGGTTGTTTCACATGTGCGAATATCTTTGGCCGTAGAAGAGTGAATGTATGAGCATGTATGCTCTTGCATGCTGTTTGTGTGCATGCAGATGCTCTTTTCTCAGATGTTTACCATTATTCGATAATTGATGTTTTTTTTACCCATGAGATTTGAAAGATGTATGATGGAAGATGTTATTTTCTGTGGTTTGTGGACTGCATTTACTTTCACGATAGACTGAATTGTGAGAGCATGAAATAGCTTTTCTCAGATAAAGCAGTGGTCTTTTCAGAGTCGCAGCTGTAGCAAATTATAGAGTGGGTGTGTTTGGTTGAAGGATGGTGTGATGTATTTGGGTTTTTTTTTGTTGTTTTTTTTTTTTCTCACACAAAAGGAAAGCTGCACTACACCATCGTTCAACCATTTTTAAAGAAACAGGCAAGACGAGCGCTCACAGCATACAGAACTAAATGTCAGATCTTCCCCACATTACTGCTCAGGTTTGTATCCACACACACACACTCAGAAATCAAATTTCAATGGTACAATGCCCTCTTTAAACAGCATGGATGACCCACCACACAATAAAATCAGCATATGCATAAACAACCCATAAGCATACACATAAACAACCCATAAACATACACAAAGACAATCTACTCAAGCATACACACAACAATCAACTCAAGCATCCACAAAAAACAGTTGACCCAGTTTTTCCAATTTCTGAATGCATCCATCCACACGAGGAGAGAACCCATTCATGCACCCAGTCATTCAGGTACAGACATGCACCGTTCAGATATTGATAAAATGGTACTAACGACCCTCCAAAATAAACACACACTCACACACACACTCCCCCACACACACTCCATAATGTCTAGTTTTCTGAGTACACATCTGAAAACCAGCAATTGGCGATACAAGACCTTGCAAGTCCGGCTACCAATGACAAGCAACAGAATTGTCTTTCGTGCTCCTTGTCTGATAAGTTAACACAAGTTTTATTCATGTAGACACTTGCGGCCTGAATGTTTTTAATGATAATTTCTTATCCAGCAGGTGGGAGAGGGGAGCAAGTGGAATGTCAACGGTAACGAGACAGGACTTTCATTTATGCATGGTGACATCCCTGAAAGGGCCCCATGATCAAATGAGCGCCACTGAAACACTATCAGTGCTTTACAAACACTTACTGACTTGATTTATTCTAAATCATGAAAGGAAATTATGTCTGAGTACGCTTTTTGTGTTCAGAAGTGGCTGTGACCCGAGGAATAAACCAATTCCATTTTCACGTAATCACTTGCTAATCCAACTCAATCATGTGCTAAAAAGTCAGTGTCATAAAATCTGAGCAACTTTGAACTCAACAAAGACTGAATAATGCGGATAAAGTCATCTTTTTCTTTTTCTTTTTTTTTTTTTTTTTTTTTTTTGTTAAAGAGCAAACCAACCTGTATTACTTGTGCAAAATGTGCAAGGCCTAGATGGCCAAGTTGTAATCATTCTCAAACTTACAAGACTGACTAGCGCAAGAACTAAATGATTCTAAATGGCATGCGGTCCCACAATTGCAAGATCTCTGACTCGCAAAGACTAACTGGTAATCACCCCTTGTGATACACACATGAAAATAAATGGGGACAGATCATTATCATTCATGAACTAAAGTTTGAAAGGCTTGTACACAGACCATGAACACATGGTATCACTGACTCGTGAAATGACAAACATAATGATGATATGATTACAAAAATCCCATCCCTTGTCCACATGTGCTTGACACAGGCAGTCCCAGTCAATTTTTATACACAAAAAAGGCTCTATAACCAATCTTTGGATATATTTCAACAACAAAAAAAAAAAAAAAGAAATAATATCCCATGACTTGGGCTGGAAATGTATCGACAATTGTAGATCATTTCTTTGGAGGTATTACTTAATTTGTTGACAGTGACACTTCTAAATGGCGGTCTGCCAGGTCGGCTGTGCTCTTAAAAGGACTGGGACAACCTACTTCATGGTCATTCACTAATTATGTCATTCTTCAAAGAGGAATCCATTGCCTCAGATCTTGCAAAAATTCAAGAACACATGAGAACCAGACACAGGAGAAAATATAGCAGCGGATGAGGGGCAAATATACAGGAAAACTTTATGAATACTGACTAGGATCAATACCTTTGGTAAAGACATAACAAACAAGAAAAGACGGTGAACCTCCACTGACCTGGACCAACAATTCTGAACAGAAAATAACAAATGTCAATAGGGTGGTTAACCTTTGTTTCTGGACAATTCTGCATCAAAAATAATGAGCCTGGCAACATGATGGTGAACCCCTTCTGTGATGACTTCCAAAAAATTATTCACAAATTGAAGTTTGAAAGCGCATTATTTACTGGGAATTTTTTTTTTTTTTTTTTTTAATTTGCATCGAAACACAACAGCACTGAGCAACAACTCTATTTTCTCATTATCTTTTCTTCAGTGCACCTCCCCCTCCCCCCCCCCAACACACACACTACCTTCCCTCATATCGGCTCCTGACATCAGAAGCTGCACACTGGATCTTGTAAGTAAAAGACATGGATAAAACACAAAGAACAAATGCATCAATGACTGACTAGCTCCTCAAAAAAAAACAAAAAAAAACCCTCTTTGGACAAAAAACTGAGTGGAGGCCCAATGACTAATGGACAAAAAAACTGAGTGGAGGCCCAATGACTAATGGACAAAAAAACTGAGTGGAGGCCCCATGACCAATGAACAAAAAACTGAGTGGAGGCCCAATGACCAATGAACAAAAAAACTGAGTGGAGGCCCAATGACTAATGGACAAAAAAACTGAGTGGAGGCCCAATGACCAATGAACAAAAAACTGAGTGGAGGCCCAATGACTAATGAACAAACTGAGTGGAGGCCCAATGACTAATGGACAAAAAAACTGAGTGGAGGCCCAATGACCAATGAACAAAAAAACTGAGTGGAGGCCCAATGAACAAAAAAAACTGAGTGGAGGCCCAATGACTGATGACAAATTTCAAAACGGAGTGACTGAGGGCGGAAAATGAAGCAAAATTTAGAAAGGGAGGGGGTAAGTTACCACCAAGGATGTAGACAAAAGTACAGGACAAGATGCTTGTCTTGTCCTGTACTTTGTCTATGTCCTTGGCGGCAACTAACCCCCTCTCTTTCTAAATTTTTATGACGAGACAAAGGCAAATACGTTTGAAACATGCACACACATCATCCATGTTCTGAAAGATTAAAAGAATGAGCAAAAAAAAAAAGGTGCGCCTGATGAGCAGAATGACATGACGCAGAAAACAACTAATTGTACTGCCAACTGGCAGCTCTTGGCTCAGCAGGTAAGCAGCCTGTTGCATCAAGGATAGCGTGGATCATAAAGTTTGGTCTCTAACCAACGGCAAGCACTATACGCTCTACAAAAAAGTAAGTATTCTCAAAGACAATAGCAGTAATACATTTAGAAGGAAGCTTGAGCTGGCTGTTCGGACTCCCTGCTAGAGCTGATAGCTGGTGAAAATGATTCAACGTATCCGGACTGCACAAAAAGAACACTTTCATCATCTCACAGGACTGGGTTCAAAGACAGCTTGCTTCATTATGGACAAAACTTGTAAGTGAAAAAAAAAAATGAGTACTGCACGTATCATTCTCTAAATATCCTTGACATGCATAAATGAATTTTTTTCTTAATAATATTCCATTTAAATCCAGACCTGAATCCTCGCTGAACTGTCCACTGCATTTTGATTCAAGCACCAGTATACTATGCTGATGGCACAAAGTGTTAAAACTGCTAGCTGGTTACCTTCTTTAAAAAAAAAAAAAAGACTGAAAAAAAGGTCCCATCTCTTTAAAGATATTTCTTCCTGAAATGAGGCAAGAAAAAGAATCCATGAAACGCTTCCTTAATGGACAACTTATTACTCATTCAAAACAAGCCCAACACATGAAGTAACCCTTAATACACAACTTGTTACTCATTCAAAACGAGCTGAACACATGAAGTAACCCTTCCTTAATACACAACTTGTTAACTCATTCAAAACAAGCCCAACACATAAAGTAACGCTTTCTTAATACGCGACTTATTCAAAATAAGCCCAACGCACAAAGTAACCCTTCCTTAATACACAACTTATTAACTCGTTCAAAACTAGCCCAACACAAAGTAACCCTTCCTTAATACACAACTTGTTAACTCATTCAAAACTAGCCCAACACAAAGTAACCCTTCCTTAATACACAACTTGTAACTCATTCAAACTAGCCCAACACAAAGTAACCCTTCCTTAATACACAACTTGCTCAAAACAGCCCAACACGTAAAGTAACCCTTTCCTTAACATGCTACTTACTAACTCATTCAAAACAAGCCCAAAACATGAAGCAACCCTTCCTTTATACACAACTTAACTCATTCTCCTCCTGTAACTCCACGTGGGGACTACAATCTTATGCATTTCTTATGTCTGTTATCTGCAACATCTAAACAAGACGCAATAGTTGAAAATTCACTCTGTGTTTTGCATTAACTCTTTCTACTTAGCACCTAAGGGTGGGGGTCAATCTCCATCCAAATCCATCTCATGTAATCCTTATTCCATGTATAAACACTAAGACAGGGAGCACATTCTTTAGCTCTTTCCTTCATGTTTTGTGTGTTACAGCAAGTAGGCATATATCACAGACCATGGCAATTATTTTTTTCTCTTTTCTTTCCCTTCTGATACCATGCCCAATGAGACATTGCAGTGAGGCAAGTTTCAGATGGAATCATTGTGGACGATCATAAGAAATAACTCTATAAGTATCAAATTAAACGCCAAATACATTCACCTTCTTGCAAAAAGTACATTTGATTATGACACACTCAACTTTTGTTTGCATTTCATCGCAACTGTAACACTACAACCTACCA
>JADBJO010010088.1:5000-17500 GCA_016801955.1 Conus betulinus
TATGATAATAAAATGTAAGAAAATAGAAAACAAAGAAAATAAAATTTTCGTTTAGTCTCTTATTAGTTTTAGTGACAAATTTTGTTTTTATTTTTGGTATATGATGTTATGATACATATATATGATTTGTTATGGTAATAAAATGTAAGAAAATAGGCAATCACTTAACATCAAAATGTTAACAGTCATCATTCAATCAATATTACTCCTGCTAGTGTTTCTTGCCATGGAACTGAACCTGCTTCACTATTAAAATAGGCCTTAAGGTAGTCCCTCATCACTTTTCCCACATGATTATCTCTGTTTGGTGCCTGGTGTTGGGGTATCTCCTCCAACTGTTGATCTGCCCTCCAGGCACCAGGGACGATGTTGTGGTCCTCATCCTCCCGGTCCACCTCGGTATTTCCAATGGCAGGGAACCTGATCCTCAGCAAGTTGTGGAGCAGGACGCCTGTTTCCGGTAGTAACCGCACTATTTCAGGTCGTTGTTCCAGAGTGCCCAGGAAGCATCTGAATATGTTGCCAATATTCCGAAAGTATTCTCCACCACACGTCTCCCCCTGGAAATTCTGTAGTTGGCCCACATCATCTCACTGTCCAGACCCCTCCTGCCATAGGGTTTCATGAGAAAAGTTCTGAGGGGGAAAGCATCATCTCCCAGAATGAAGTAGGGTGTGTCTCTGTCATCGTAGGGCATAGGATCACTGTCAGAAAAGTTTATGGTGTTGTCGTCAATGCACTTCATCAGTTCTGAAGCACCATCAGTTCTGAAGCACCAACAGTTGTCCGTCGGATTGATGATCTTCTCCACCAGTGTCTATCCAGATGAACTTGTAGTCTGCATCCACTAAGGCAAGAAGGACCACAGAGAAGAAGCATTTGTAATTGTAGAAGACACTGCCTGAGTTATGTGGCTTCCTGAGAGCAATATGCTTGCCATCCAAGGCCCCCAGGGCATGAGGAACATTCCACCGGTCTTGGAACTGCTGGGCAATGGCCTTCCAGTCCTCGTGGGTCCATGGCAGTGGCATGACTTCATCCTTCAGTTCCTGTCAGACTTCCTGCACACTGCATACCACAGTGCTTTAACAACATCTGAAAGTCATACTGAAGGGTATGGTATCGGTCTCCTGTAGCCAGCTGCCTCAGGTCATGGCCAGCTTCATTCCGGCATCTAGGGCTGGTCTCATGTGGGTATCTTTCCTCTGGATGAATGGGCCGGTCCTGTTGAGTAACTCATCAAACAGGTGGGGTGGCATTCTCAAATAGCTGGCAAAGCTTAAGGCATTCTCATCTTCCACCCTCAGCTCCTGCATCAGTCTGCTATAGTGCCCCATACTCTAGTCTTCTCGCTGGTGTCAGCCATGGTCTGACCCACCACCTGGGGGCCCTTCTCCTCTTCGAACCAGTCTTCTATTCATCACCAGCTGCTGTTCATACCCCAGTTCCAGGGCCAGAGCAATAGCTGCTCTACGTTGGCAATCCATTTTGGAACTGATGCCCTAGCAGGGATGAGGGCTTTTTATACTGTATTGAGGGAAACTTTCACGAATTTTCAAGAACAGTCACGATTTGAATTATAACCGTACCAGATTCGTGATGCCTTCGGAAGATTCGTAGCTTATTCTTGACTGACTCTTAACATTCCTTAAGTATTCCTAAGCGATTCTTGCAAACCGTAGTTATTTCTGGGCAATTCATATGATTCCCGCCGATTTGAGCAGAAACTCACGAAATATGCCTAAGTCTGTCTTACCAAATTCGTAACCGATTCGTACAGCGTCAAGATTTTGAACAGAAATTTGCAAAAATCCACGATTCCCTACGATTTCTAAAAGTAATCAATTTGTGGCGATTCGTTGGACTCGTAGCTTGTGTGGAATAGTGATGTTATAGCCTAACAGCATTAAACTTCGTTCATTCGTTCGTTCGTTCGTCCAAACATCAAAGCAATAAGCCTATAGACGAGATAATTTCTACATACACAAACACACAACACAAGCACGCACGCACACACACACACACACACACACACACACACACACACACACACACACACACACACACACACACACACACACACACACACACACACACACACACACGCACGCACGCACGCACGCACACGCAAACACATACACACACACACACACACACACACACACACACACACACACACACACACACACACACACACACACACACAAAGAGCCCACATATAGCGGTATTCAGAAACACCAGTTCTGTGTGACTACATGTATATCCAATACATGGTAGTCAAGGATCATTAAAGTATGGAACTGGCTGACATATTACGCGTAAGAGTCGAACAGCGTATGGGTGTATATGGATTGGGAAAGGGGAGAAGAGGGAGGAAGAGGGGGGGAATGAAAAAGCCTTGCTCTACGTGCAAATTAGACGCCTAACCATACTGATATGGTATATGCCTAGAATAAGATTTTAACATTTTCAAAATTCGCGAAATTGGTAAAAAAAAAAAAATGGGGGGGGGGAGGAGGCAGTGAGGAGGGGGTGGGGCGGTGGAAGAGTTAAAAATATCTTCCAAGTGGATGAGATTTAATAAAAGTAACAGCCAACGTTGCCAGGCTCCAACCGTTCTCATAACTGGGATTAAAAACACTTGACATAGTCAGCGGAAGCTTGAAGGACTTCATCTTATCATGAAGAGGTTGAAAGTGATTTTTTTGTACTAGTACAGTCAAATAAAAAAATGAGGGATATCGAGAGTCTGACCACATGCACAAGCAGGTGCCGGTTTTAAATACCTACCTAACAACAATTAACCCGCAACCTATGTACAAGGTTACGATTTGGGATTGGCCCTGGAGGATTACAATATTTGCTTGTTGGTTTAGTCATATCCCATCTGTGCTTCCGAGCTGAATCTTCAAGGTATTGTTTCTGTTTTAGGTTTCAGATTGAAGTTGTCAGAATGTGGAAAGCTTCAGATGAAGAAAGAAGGGATATCACAATTCAAAACATCAGATTTATTTCTTGCAGCTTCCTTTGCATAAAAATCAGCTAAGTCATTGCCACGTAAACTGGAGTGCCCTGGTACCCATATTAAAGTTAGATCGATAGCCCGGGTTATTAACTGATGAATGAGAAATAAGATCTCACACACCAAGTCTGGACGACTAGATTTTGATTGACAATGTACAGCCGTCAGCGCTGATTTTGAGTCCTATAGTATAAGTTTTGTCTATGTATAACAGGCATGTCAAGTATAAAATCTAGTGCTTTCAAAATGGCAAATAACTCTGCTGTAAATATAGAACATCCTTTCGTAATATAGAATTTCTTTCTAATGCTAAGCGTTGGTATTACAAACGAAGCCCCAACATCGGAAGAATCTAAAACAGAACCATCTGTGAAAATGTGTAGATAGGAATCGTATTTCCTATCTATCAAGTCTTTGGCATAGGATGATAGTAACAGAGGATTATCTTTTTAATTATTAAAATCTCCGTAAGTGTAGATGATTTCAGCCTGCTCTGACAACCACGAAGGGTATGAAGGGTACACACACACACACACACACACACACACACACACACACACACACACACACACACACACACACATACACACACACACACAAAGAGAAACACAAAACACACACACATACACCATTTCTTGCTCTCTGCTCCACTGCCCCCCCCCCCCCCCCCCCCCCTCTCTCTCTCTCTCTCTCTCTCTCTCATATGCAGAAATGGGCGAAAGTGGGGTCGAGGCGAGGGAGAATCCGGTTTGTCAAATTGTTTAACCTTTCCTACCTTTCCCACCATTCATTATTTTTTTTCTGCTTCACATGATTGTCAGCCTGCTTACTCACTCCTTTTTCCCTTTTCCTAATACAGAGCTATATCTATATTTTCTTGCCACAGAGAAGAGCCAGCGACATAGTGAAGTAGTGAGAGTGATCGTAGACTGACTGTGTGCGATGCAAAACACTTGTAGGTTTAAAATCTGCGCTTGAGAAGCCGGTCTGTTCACCCACGTTACTTGAGATGGCGTTTTGTAAATCAAAGAAAGTCAGTCTGGGCTAGCTTGGGCTTGCCTGTTCTCATAAAAAAGATAAAGAGTGGACATGAAATGTCTCTTTGATCTGAAAAGGAGTCCAGTGATGCATGAGGACTTTGCTGGTTAAAACTTGCCCACTGGGAGAGGCTCAAGACTCTCTTTCCTTTTTTCCTTTGATGTCACCACTTGGTTAGATAACTTTAATTTAAGAAAAACAAGTAAACAGAATACCATCATATTGTCAGTACAAATGAGAGCAACAACAAGCCCTGGGCTTATAACGTGCTCAAACATACATTTCACAATATATTGGCGGTTAATACACAATATACTAAACATTTCACCTCATGGTTGGAATTTTCGAATTATATCACCACTTGATGTGGACCTGTTGATGGGGGTTGGCTGTCCACTGGACAATGTGTAAGCATAGACTCTCGTTCCTGCGCAGGGCCAGTTGCCATGAATGCACCAGAGTCCCAGGCTCTGCGCATGTTATAGTACCTAGTTTCTAGATGAATGTTTGGGAGTTCCGGCTTGAAGAGTCTTCACATTTGATCTCTCTGACATGATGGAAAATGAGACGTCTCAGCCTGCATACAAAGACTAAGATAAACGCATGACCTTTATGATGACTTCTTTTAGTTTCTACATTGGTTTCTTCACTCACTCACGTGTTGAGTGGATTTTAACATGTGGTATGAGACTGTGAAAAAGGGCTGAACAATTGAAGGGTGATTGTTTTTCAAAGCAGTCCAGTATTCAAGTGGTATGATTAGGTCCTGGTATACATCCTGTCCACTTGCTGATTAGAGTCATCTACTACAAAACATTTTGGCAATCAACAGTTTTCATTGATCATTCTATCAGATTCCACCAATGATGAGTGGAAGACTGTCCTGTTGAAATTGAAGGGAAAAATGCAAACAAGGCATGGTCTGAAGACTTAGGTACTAGATGCCGTTTACTGTTCTTCTGGGGGGGGCAATCAGTGAAACTTGACTCAGGACCCAGAGGTAATGGGGAGATAGGAAAAAATGCCCTCTCTGGTCTACACCAGGTCTAAGTTTTTACACACCGTAAAAGGTCTGTTTCCAGTCTTTTGGCCTGCGGTGAGTCTGTCAATTTGATCTAGTTCTGTGTCTCTTTTCGACAATCGAGCTAAACATGGCGTTTCTGATACCTCTCTCAATGACAGGTTATCAGAGGAATATGATAGTCAATTGAAGTGCAGAGCATGAAGGGGTTTGGGTTATCTTGTTTGATCAGAGAGAAGTGTGGAGCAACTGCAACAGAGTCTGCCACTCGAGGATCAGGCTTATCAGCCACAGCAGGCGCTGCAACTCAACTGACTCATCCACTGACCAACACCATTGTCTTCGAGACAGACGGACTTCTCAACACGAGCAGTGTGACACAATGCAGTTTGGGTCAAACACGGCAGCCCCTCGGATCTTGGAGGTTTTCAGCCTTCGACACCGAGGTGTGAAGTTGTGCAAACTGCCTCGTGAATCACTCGGCGGAGAAAGCAAGTAGCGCGTGACTGAAACAGCTGAATGGCGGCACGCTTCAGAGGTGGCTTGGGCAGACAGGCAACACACAATCAGTCCATGGCGTTCTTGTCACTGACAGATAGGACAGACAGAGAGGTGTAGCGATGAATTGTACCATAACGCAAGATCGAGTGGAGAAGGAAAAAGAAGGAATGGGGGGGGGGGGGGGGGGTAAGAGAGTCGACTCGTGATTAAACTGTCAAAAATTCCACAGGGCATGCTCATGGAGGTGACACATGACGTGAAACTGAAAGTCTGCTCACTGTACATGTTGCGAGAAAGTCAGACAAACATACGTCGGCGAGGGAGTGTAGGAGGGGGGGGGGGGGGGGGGGGGGGGGGGGGGGGGGGGGGGGGGGGGGGGTGGGGGGGGAAGAAGGGCAGGATGGGATGAGGACTGGCTTCAGGAAATGTTGTTGTTGTTGTTGTTGTCGTATCCTGTCTAAAAGACTCCAGAGATCATCCAAACAGCTAAAGTACTTGAACACTATGGCACAAATGCATCAGCTGGGGATGAGAACATTACGTGTGTGACCGTTTTTTTGATTACCCCGCCACATGGGCAGCCACACTCTGATTTCGGGGGAACTTCAGGAAATGAGGTAAAAACTTTTGTCATGAGAGAGAGAGAGAGAGAGAGAGAGAGAGAGAGAGAGAGAGAGAGAGAGAGAGAATCGTTGAGGGGTTGGGTGGCGGTATAGATCAAATCTCTTGACATGCACCAACGTTGAAAATGGGTCTTCATTCTGTCTCATCACCCAACTCTTCATGGCTCTAAGACGCATTTACCATTACCCGCTGCACCCCCCCCCCCTCCTCCTTTAGCAGGTTTGCACATTCAAACTAGAATATAACTTAATCAATAGGACTGCAGAGCCATGACTTACAGTGTTTAGGAAAAAAAAATCCTGGTTACATTCAATGATGTTCAAACGCCAGTTGCAGGATACCACCTGAAATATTACTGAATTACTATTATAAAAAAAAAAATTTGTCTTGTATATTTCCTTCTCACCCTTTCCCCCTTCCCACCTCTCTCTTTCCTCCTTCACTGCACACACACACACACACACACACACACACACACACACACACACACCACACACACACACACACACTCACACACACACACACACACACACATACACACACACACGCACACACACACACACACACACACAATGAATAGGGACCAGGCTGCTACATCTTGCTCCCGATGTACGCTTCACTGATTCGGTCACGTGACTTGGGTACGTCCCATGGTCACGTGATCTGAATAGAGAGTTCACGCAGTCAGCAACAGCATCGCTGAGGAAGATGGACGGATGGCTGTCGAAAGCCACGAGTGAGTAGTGCATTTTCTTTTGTTGGGAGACTAGGTCTAACTTCAAGTAGCAATATAAAGTACTACATGTCACTTGCACACTTTGCTCGTGTACATATGAGCTGGTCACCGTGTCATATAGTGCGTTTATGTATGCACCATTATGTTCCATGTGTGTGTGTGTGTGTGTGTGTGTGTGTGTGTGTGTGTGTGTGTGTGTGTGTGTGCACGCGCGTGTGTGCTGTGTGCGTGCGTGCGTGTGTGTGTGTGTGTGTGTGTGTGTGTGTGTTCTGCTTATATTTTCAGATATATTTATCAGATGTTGAATTGTTAAAACTTGTAAAGCGCCCTGTAGCCTGCATTGTTAGGATCCGGATGGGCGTTACAGAAAGTGCCCTCATCATTATTATCATTATTCAGATCCGGATATCGTAAGGACAGAAAAACAAACGACAAAATTTTATGGCCAAGGGCTATATTCCGCCGCCTTTTCCTCATAATCTTGCTAAAAGATCACACAAAGAAATGTACAGACATCATGGGTGAGAGACATAACTTCCTTCTCAAAGCTAAAGGTAAGTATACGTACAACCAAGTTTGCGTAGAGTTTTTGCGAAGCTCAAGTGTGTACGCCCCCCTGCCCCCTCCCCCCCCCCCCCCCCCCCCCTTCATTTCCACTGTCATTCCTCCCAGCCCACTGTGTCCCAACTGATTCCTGAGGGTCACACACCTCTATTTCAATGTGTGTTTACACACACACACACACACACACACAGAATTGGTTTGATCATTGAAAAAAAAAACCATTTCCTTAAAGGAAGGTTGTACATAGAATCAAACTTATCCCCCAATAAATATAAAAGAGGGACGGGAGCAACCTCTGAATCGGGTCATTGCGTACCACGAAGTAGTAGAAAAAGTACTGAAGAAAAGTAAATGTGGCAAAGCAAGTGGCACAGGTTATTTTTATTGGAGAAATGCTAAAAACAGTGGGTCAAACTATTGTTTACTTTCTCACTGTGTTATTTTACAAAATATTTGATAATGGTGTGTATCCATATGAATGGTCGAAAGCCATTGTAGTGCCTATTTCAAAAATGGAAACATAGATGACCCTGATGATCATAGATGTGTATCTTTGATTAATGTCACTGGTAAATGTTTTACTTCAATTCTGAACCAGAGATTGTGTTCATGGTTAGAGGAAAGTAACATAATTGTTGAAAATCAAGCTGGTTTTAGAAACAATTATTCAACGGTTGATCAGATATTCAATTTATACTCCATTGTCCAGAGATGTTATGTTCAAAAGGTCGAAAACTTTATGTTGCCTTTGTGGATTTCAGAAAATTATTTGATTCGGTTCACCATGACAAATTGCTACAGGCCTTGTACAATGAAGGAATACAGGGGAAATTTATGTTGACTGAAGTCCCATGTATGATTCTCTCGTTTCATGTGTACGACGCAATGGAGATTCTAGGAGTTCTTTGACTGCCCTGATGGTGTAAGACAAGGATGTGGCTTAAGTCCGACACGGTTTCACTCTTCATCAAACAATTGGCCAACCACTTCAAATGAAACGGGTGTCTATGGAGTGCAACTGCTTCCTAGCTTTATTGAGATCATTTTGCTCTTGCTGATGATGTAGCTCTAATTTCTACAACACCAGGTGGTCTACAAGCACGACTAAACTCATTGAAAACATGTTGTTGTAGGTTAAAATTAGATGTTAACAAGTCTAAGACTTAAGTCAGGTGTTCAGGAAGGAAGGCTATTTAAGCAGACGAGAAAAATGGTATTGTGACGGTGAAGAAATCGAGACAGTCAACAGCGATTGTTACCTGTCTTTCACATATACTACCATGCTTAGTATGAATCTTGGAATAGATCACATGGTAACGAAGGCAAAAGAAAGCACTTTACCTTCTGTGTCGTGCGTTTAACAATTGCAAAGAAATGCCTCGCGAAGTCGTCTTTAAAATATTTGATTCCAACATCCAGCCAATGTTATTGTACTCAGCGGAAATATGGGGTCTGCAACGTTTAGAGCGCATTGGAAAGTACACTTAGTAGCCTGTAAAAGATTCCTTGGCGTTCCACTTAAAACTTCTAATAAATTTGAATATTCAGAAATAAGCAGGCATCCCTTATACATAAATTCGCACATGAAAGCATTGCAATATTGCCTTAGATTATTAGCCATGGGCCTGAGTAGGTGACCTAAACAGGCTTATCTTTAAGCAAGTAAAGTTTGATGATCAGGGCATATGGTACTGGGTAACAGGGATCAGAGAAATTCTAGGCAGCACCGGATTTTAGTTATGTTTGGCTACGGCAAGGAGTGGATGACGTAAGAGTGTTTTTTTTACCCATTTTCAAACAAAGGCTAGTTGACATATATGTTCAAGAATGGTCGGCATCGATTAGGGATAAAAACAGATATGTCTTTTACATATCTTTACAGTATATCTTGTGCAGATCTTCACAGTGTGGTTTCAGAATTAGACATTATTTTCAGTTTCTGTACATCTTTTGCCTTAGAGTGGCTTTGACACAGGCAAGACTTGGGGTACTCCCTATAGGAAACAATACCGAGAGTTTTGTGAAAATCCCGTCGTGATATTTTGCGCCTATTGTATGAATGCGGAAGAGGATGAAAAACATCTTATATATGTATGTCCTTTGTATACTGATTTAAAAAGACAGGTTTCTGGGCCTCTATTTTAATGTTCCGTTAGAAATTCTTTTGAATGGTCTAGATAAACAGTTATCTCGTGCAGTGGCAAAATACATATTTCACTCACTTAAAAGCGTAGACAAATAACAGTTAACTGCGTTTGGAATACATCATGGTCTTAAGCAAGACATAGCTTCTGTAATATAATGAGCTGTAGAAGTGTGTGGTGTGTTTTCTTCTTCCAAGTCAGAACGCTCATAATCGGAGTTATGATGAGCTTGTTGAACCTTATAGTTATGTTGAATGAGAGTTTTATATCTTAGCTAAGGTTATTTACTTTGAAAGTATTTGTGTATATCAGAAAGTGTGATTTTGTATGTACGTGCTGTTGTTTTTCCCGCCATCTACCCATTCTCTTACTCACCCACGTCCCCAATATCTCCACTAGCATTGTGCAAGATGACTGTTGCCTATATGCATTAAACATTCCCATTCGCATTCGCTTCTCTCTCTCTCTCTCTCTCTCTCTCTCTCTCTCTCTCTCTCTCTCTCTCTCTCTCTCTCTCTCTCTCTCTCTCGATAGCTACAGCACAGCACCTCATTCTCATTCTCGTTTTTCTTTTCTTGTAAGTCAGAATGTATGATTAAATAATGATTATTAACTGGCTTGGAGTTTGTCTTGTGAGTCTGTGTCTAGATGTTCATATTTACTCTCACCCTTGACAGTGAACAACGAATTATCTCCCCTCATTGCCCTTGTAGTCGGTGATGGCACAAATGTATTGGACTAATTTACCTATAACATTCACTCTATCTCATACTTTTTTTTTGAGTTTGTGTCTTCAGGCTTTTGTCTCTTTTTAAAATCGTTTTTATCATTATCAACATCATCATCATCATCATCATCATCATCAGCAGCAGCAGCAGCAGCAGCAACAACAACAACAACAACAACAACAACAACAACAATCCCTGTATATTCGACTTCTTCATCTCTTCTTCCTCCTCTTCTTTCTCATGATGTTGTTCTTTCTCTTGTTCTTATGGTTCTTCTGTTCTTCTTCTTGTTTTTCTTCTTCTCGTTTTTGTACCTCCTCCTCCTCCTTTTCCTCCTCTTGTTCTTCTAGTTCTTGTTCTTCTCCTTCTTCTTCTTCTTTTTCTTGTAGTAGTTGTTGTTTGTTGTTGCTGTTGCTGTTGCTGTTGTTGTTGTTGTCTTCTTCTTCTTCTTCTTCTTCTTCTTCTTCTTCTTCTTTCTTCTTCTTCTTCTTCCTGTCTGATGATGACATATTCTGTGTCTGTCTGTGTTCAGGGCGTGTGCATCTTCAGTTCTGCATTTGAATAGTCCTGGGCTTCACGGTCTCTCTTCATCTTCTTTGGGCGGAGCAAAGAGATCGGAGATGACCACGGACAACAGCTGCCTTTGGCATACCGGCAAGCAGCGGTCCTGCATCGGAATCTCTCCCGTAAGAATTTGTGGTTTGGTAAAATTTTTTTTTTTTTTTTTTTTTGCCAGTCGCATGGTTCCGGTTTGTTCGTAACCGTTATCATTATCATCGCGTTGTCTTGTTCTTGTTCTTGTTCGTTCTTGTTCTTCTTGTTCTTGTTCTTCTTTGTTCTTGTTCTTCTTGTTCTTTTTTTTCTTCTTCTTCTTCTTGTCTCTTTTTTATCGCTTTTTTCTTTTTTCACCACCCACCACCACCACCACCACCACCACCATCATTATCATCATCATTATCATCATCATCGTCGTCGTCATCGTCATCGTCGTCGTCGTCGTCTGCTCGTCTGCTCATCATCATCATCATCATCATCATCATCATCATCATCATCATCATCATCATCCTCATCATTATCACATCATCATCATCATCATCATCATCATCATCATCATCATCATATTATTATTATCATCATCATCATCATCATCATCGTCATCATCATCATTATTATCATCATCATCTTGAAGAGGAGAATGAGAAGGAGAAAAGGAAGGAGCAGATAGAGAACAACAACAACAACAACAACAACAACAGCAACAACAACAGCAATGACAACAACAACAACAACAAAAACAGCAACATCATCAATAGTAGTAGCAGCAACAACAAAAACAATAACAACAACAAGGTAGAGGGGGAAAGAAATCAAGAAGAAGAAGAAGAAAGGAAATGCATTGAAGTGGTTATTGCTGCGGGTTAAAGGTTGGACCGGTGGTTAATGTAGGTTGGAGGATGGATTGATAGTAGGTTAGAAGATGGACTGGTGGAGGCTGTGGGTCAGAAGATGAATTGACGGTGGTTTAAAGGTTGAAATGATGGTTGCTATGGGTTGATACTGGGTTGATTGTTGTTGTGGGTTTGAGACTGGGATGATGGTTGTTGTGGGTTGAGACGGGGCTGATTGTTGTTGTGGGTTAGAGGATGGGTGGATGGTGGTTGTGGGTTAGAAGACTGATTTATTGTTCTTGTGGATTAAAGATTGGATTGGTAGTAATTGTGGACTTGACGATGGGTTGGTTGTTGTTGTGGATTAAAGGATGGATTGCTTAATGTTGTGGATAACAGGATGGGTTGGTTAATGTGGTAGGTTGGAGAATGGATTAGCTTGTGTGGATTAAAGAATACATTGGTTGTTGTGTGAATTAAAGAATGGATTGCTTGTTGTGGTGGGCTAGAGAATAAACCGGCTATTATGGATGAGACAATGGATTGTTTGGTATTGTTGTTATGGGGTGGAAGATGGATTAGTCTGGATCCGATTGGACTGGGTTAGGTTGGAAGGGGGTTGCATTGATATTGTCAGTAAGGAGATGGAATGGCTACATCAGTTGTTTTTAAGGATGAAGGATGATTCGGCGGTGGGTGTGGGATGTTGGATGGAATGTATCGGCTTGGATTAA
>JADBJO010010088.1:22500-40000 GCA_016801955.1 Conus betulinus
AGTCACTATGGCTTTCTTGACGAGTGCATTGCCCACATAGCCACCGTGCTATAGATCCATATACGTCTATCCTTATTCAAAAAATCTCTAAGACAACTGACTGAAGACAAACAAAACGAACATCTGTCTGAAAAAAAAGTCGAAAAGTAGCAATGCTCCTACACACAAGATACTTTTTCACTCAGAAGAGACTTTGAAATTGATTTGCATTTAATTGTGAATTTGAAAATGAATAAGCTGTAACGGAGCAAAAAAAAAAGCCGTTTTTGCCAATGAATTGTGAAGACAGCATTAACTTTGCATTGTTTGTTTTGCATATGAAACAAGAGGGGGAAAAGCCGGTCAAAGAAATGAATATCCAGTACAAAACACATTTGATAAAAAGGGGGGAAAAAAAAAGTCATTCGATTGTCATTTCAAACAAAACTGATTCCCCAAATGAAGAACGCACGTAAACGACCCCACGTCAATGAGAGTGCTGCCCGCCTACCGACCACCCCCATCCCACCCCCTCTCGTTCCCCTGCCGCTCCCTGTTCCCCTTACCAAACGGAAGTTCCAAGTTTACCCCACACATCTCGAGCAGACACACGCACCGTACCCAGAAACAACAATGGCAGAAGACATACATGTACGAACACAAATGAACACTGATTCCAGATTTGGTTAGTCTTAAGACTCCCGCACACGCAGAGGACACATCTACAACGTGGAGCCAGTGTTGAGGCAATATTGCAAACATTGTTCCCGATGACGTGGCCAGTCAAGACGATTTGTGAAGTCATCTGCCCACCGAAACTTTTACCATGCTTATATACTGTCTTAAGCTCTTCGATTTGAACAAAGAGATTGTAGTCATTGACAAAGTTTTTGGTGAACAGTTATTGCAGTGGTCAGACATAAATAGTAAGACAATAATAATATGATACTGACATAGATACCTGTCCTGTAAAGGTCGATATTCAGCCCCGCTGTGGCAAGTGTACCATTAACGACCGTCGCCATACTTGGTCATCCTCTCCGCCGCACGCATGCGCACGCTCGACAGAAGTGGTTTTACCACTTTCTCCTCTCCGCCGATTTCGTTGTTGGATGGCTTTCAGATTTGCAATGTACAATTCGTCGTTTTTACGCGGCTGTCCGTATCTGAACTTATGAATAATGTATGTGATCGAATTTATCATTGAATCAGTGTCTGTGAAAAACAATCCCATTTCCGAAGGGAAGTAAGCCTCATAATTATGGCCCATGTACCTCTGATCCAAGGGAAACGGTTCTGACTGGACAATGGCCAGCAATATTGCCAGGGAAAAATGATTCAAAGGGATCACAGCTCTAGTCTGTCAGCACTGCACTCTCAGCTTTGTGGACAGGTTCGCCCAGTGCTTGAACTAGCGTGGCTCAAACCGCCAAACCTGAGACGTTGCTACGTCTGCAGAGGCTGTTTGGTTCTTGAATGTTTTTCTTTCATAATGTACATCTTACTGTATATTTGAAGTAAACAAAGGAACACATATATGAAGTATTGCAAAAAGATGACACACGTCAAGTTTCGAAAAGGAAAAGACTACTACTAAAATCAAATAATGAACACATTGCATCTACGTGTGGGCTCGAAGCTTGCACTTTTATTTGACAGAGTGGTACTGTGGGCGATTTGACGTTCAGATCCACTGCGCTTTGCGAGAAGAAAAAAAAGAAGAAGAGCGAATTTATAAAGTCTATTGCTAAACATCGGTTTGTAATAACTCCAATCTGTAGAAAACTTGTTCAAACTATTGTTCATGTTGCTTTATACTGTTCTGTATCTTGCATTCAACTGTTTCTGAAAGGGGAAACACGTATTTGATAGACAGTTTTTCTATTTTACATCTTAATTCATATAGTACAGCATTATAATGAAGTTAAAAAAAATTATCAGCAAAGAGATGATTATCCATATAAAAATACAAAATCACGTGAGATTCATTTTATGGGCATTTCCATTTTTCGTTGAATAATTTTTCTCCAGGGAACTCAAAAAAAAAAAACCCCCCCCCCCCCCCCCCCCTCCCACCACCACCTTACAGGTTTGCAACTCCAAAAAGAATGTTTGACAGTATCTCTCTTGTCATTTCACAGTAAGCATTGCATTGTTGGACAAACACCCTTAACATTTAAAACAACATTTTGTTGCGAGTATCCTATGAAACTATTGTAATCTGAAGCCATTTTAATCTAACGTTGTTGATTTTATGGTTTAGTTTTAAATACTACTTTCCATGGAATATTAAAGTTTTTATTCTTTCTGACCATGTTTGACAACAGTTAAAGGTCATCATTGGTTTGTGTTAAAAACTGATAGGACAGCCTTGATCCTTTATGTGTGCTATAAATCAGTCTTAATGCAGTGGGTATGTCCCGGTCACTGAAATGACTCATCTTCAGTTTTATTCCAGTTTTTCTGACCTATTCCTTAATTGAGGACGGATCTTGAACGTTGACTCACACACAACACTCGACAAACAGAGCAAACAGAGCAAAGCGGCATTCTGTTCGGAAGTCACGTGCACATCATTCTTTCTTTCCTGATACATTCCAGTCCTGTTCACTTTCTTTTGTGGCAGGAAAGACCCCAGTGTTTGCCGACAGGACGGGGGAGCCGAGGACGTCGATTTTGCCATGTGCATGGAACGCCTGGGAGTGAGAACCGCCAACACCACGGACGCTTTGGGTCGCAGTCGCTTCCACTGCTTTGACCCAGAGACACACCTGTTTGGCGCATACCCGAACTGGTACTACCAGTATGACACCAGTGGTGCACATAAGGTGTGGGGATGATTAAGGGCAGACATGGGTGTTTAAACTTATCCAGAATCATTACTGTTTTGGTGGCTTCTTTTGTTTTGAATATGTCATACATCACCAGAAAAGTATGAAACTATATCTTGGATTATGCGATTTGGCTTGCCGTTTCCATGGAAGCCATCCAAGATGGCCGACAAATTGATTTTTTTGAAAGAATAAAACTCCAGAACTGTTACATACTTTTTAAATTCTGTTTATGTACAGAAGTTATAAACAATATTTTCTGAACATATACAGAGTTATTTTCACATAGAACTATTTCAGATTTTCTATAAATTTGATAGAATGTGTCCTTTGATTTGGGTAGCAAATCTTGGATGGTTTCCAAAGGAAACGGCATGCCAGATCGCATAATCTAAAACATTTACATTCTGTTCAAGTGAGGTATCATATATTCAGAACAAAGGAACCCATCAGAGCAATGAATGATTTGGGATCAGTTCAAACTCCCATGTCTGGCCTAAACACAAATAGTTTTGTTGTTTTTGTTTAAGGGTTCTTCTCTCTCTCCATCTGTCTCTATCTCTGTCTCTGTCTCTCTTTGTCTCTGTCTCTGTCTGTCTGTCTGTCTGTCCCTCTGTCTCTGTCTGTGTCTCTCTCTCTCTCTCTCTCTCTCTCTCTCTCTCTCTCTCTCTCTCTCTCTCTCTCCTGCTATCTCATCTTCTGTGACCCCCTCTGTCTGTAACCCGCACTGTTCATTTACGGCCGCCTCATACATAGCCACATTCAGGTCCCTCTTGTCGCAGCTTCCAGCAGAAACAGCCCACAAGGTGCAAATTCTGATCAGGCCCTAATGAGGCCACCCGTCAGAGGAGATACTGCACTGCTCGCAAAAATCACTGCATGTTCAGGAAGGCCTGTTGTAGTTTAACGTGTGCAGGACTCCACCTGCATATGTCAATGACGGCTTAGTCACAAAGCCAGCATCAAGCATAGGCACAGGTTTTCACCTGCCTTGAAGGATAGATAGCATTTCAGCGAATCATATCAACTGACGGGAGGAGTGACCCGACGTTTGAATGTATAGTCATCATAGTGAGTGAGTGAGTTCTTTCATTTAGTCTGTTCACACTGGGTGATGTTGGACTTTTAAAGAAAGGGGTGAGGAGAAAGGGAGCGTTTCTCAAAATACATTAATTTGATCATGGAAGAAAGCGCTGTTGAACTGAATGGATTTCAAGTGCGTACCAAACATGGATGAATAGAATAGTTTTTTTTTTTTAGATCAACCGTTGTCGAAATCGGTTTTGGTGGAAGAGTGTTTGGCACCTTTGATTTGTTCTTGTTGTTGTTGCCGTGCATCTGCTTCAGGGCATGGGCAGCATCAGTGAGTACGCCATCACTTTCCATTACGTCAAGCCTGGTGGTATGCAGACTCTGGAGTTTCTCATCTACCATCTGGCGCCGTATGGCATCGTCCGTCGCCGTCAGAGCCTCAACCGACAGTCCTCTCCTACATCCCACGCTAACAGTAGCAGCAATGCCACCGTGGGATGGAAGACCAGATAGATTGGTCCTGTTGTTTACGGATTCTGTAAGCAGTTGGGGAAGGGAGGGGCAAAGATTGGATGGTAGGGGTAGAGAGTTCAGGGGGAGGGAGTTGGCGAATTGCATCCACGACAGATCCCGACGAATGTAATAGATTACAAATGAAATACGTTCTTTTGTGTGCATATACACTCGTGTTTAGATCATTTAAGAAACAGACGGTATAGTGGCCAGATTCGCTCAAACTGTGCTCGCGATCCATTTGTAACATTCACGTAACGTTTTAAGTCATATTTGTCTCATAACAATGCAATGAAAATTTGTAAAATTTTATGTGCTTTTGCGTTTAGCAATTCCGGCCTACACTTGCATAGGTAAAATTGTGAATGAAATATGTTACTGTGTATAATTTGCTTTCTGCCAAATAACACCAGTTCTTTTGTCCGTTAATGCGTAAGAAACATTGTCTATTGACGCAGACCACGAAAAAATCATATATCAGAAGAATATACTTAACTGCGTAAGTCTCCGGACTATAGGCAACCCAGTCGGCGCTGAAACCATCTGAACTGAGCATCACCGATGTTCATGACGATGTGAGACGATGCGCAGCCATGTTAAAACTTCAATATTTTAAATTTCAAATAGATTATTGTAATACCTGAAAATAGGAGCCAAGGAGCTTCCATTTTCATTCAGCATACTCTGAATAGATTTGCCACCTTTCTGAATACAAGACCAAGCTTTTATTCTGGAAAACCTCAAACTATTGGTCAAAAACAGGTTCAGCTTTTGTATATATGCTCACAGTGCATTCAAGATGCCTTTGTATTCTCAAAATAGTTCCTACAGTGGGACAAATTCATTAAAACAATCATTGTTAGTCATAAGTACCATCAACATTTATCAATGTTTGTAACATACCTGAACATCGAAATCTTTCGGTTTCTCAACATATGCACTTTGTACGGAATACATTCTGCCATAAACTCATAGACTGATGTTGGATAGGATTTCAGAGACAGTTTTAAAAATTTCTAAAAAAAATGTTCCACCCCTACCCCCACCCCCACCCCCAAATCATAATACACCTTTTCGTTTAAATCACATTTTCATCAGCAATTTTCATATTCAGTACTTTATTTTATCCTATTTGCCAGTTTTGCAAACATTCATTGCAAATCATTTCCTTGAGATAAGTCCGAAAGTCTTCACAGCCTTCTTATTGTCATCGAAGTTAAAAAAAAAAAACCCGTGAAATTCTTAGTTTATTATTCACCGTGTTGTTGACACACCTCATTCCTCTTAATCTTGCTTTGTTTACAGTTCCATAAAAATACCATCAATATTTTTTTAATTGAACAATAAATCCACTTAAGTGTCAGGCAAATTTATCGAAAAATCTACATATTTTCTTGTTACTAATGCATGCTATTACCATAATGCGTCAACAGGCCTTTTTATGGTCGCTGAGTCTACTCTCTCTCTCTCTCTCTCTCTCTCTCTCTCTCTCTCTCTCTCTCTCTCTCGTGATTCCATTTAAAGTTAGGTCATGTCATCATTACCAATATTCTTTCAATGGATAAACAGACAATGATAAAACTAGACTGAGACATAAATGAATTTTTTTCCTTTTCCTCTTCCTCCTCTTTTCTGGTGATACTAATACTCCGTTTGGCATATACGTGGCTTTGTTCTATTATTTCTCAAAACTGAAAATGTTAGTTTTTCTTGTCAAGAGATTTGTTTATTTCTTTCTTTACCTTCTGATTTGTTTGTTTGTTGCTTGTTTTTGTTTTTTTATTTTGTTTTGTTTTTTGCTGTCCCATCTTCTGTGCCATCTTTGTGGCATTGCACCCACGCCGCTCTCAAACCAACCCGCTACCCCATCCCCCACCCCACCCCACCCCAGTCCATAGCCACAGCCTTCTTCCGTTTTCTTTGTTCTTCGGTTATATGTGTGAGGATGATCGTAGATGAGGTTTTGGCGGATGTGACCATGCATTTTTTAATGTTCATCAGTCAGGTACCTACATTCCGCCTTCGGGAATATTAATTTCTTCCATTTGTGCCTCTGTGTGTATGGTGGTGGTGTGGTGTGGTGTGATGTGGTGTGTGTGAAGTGGTGTGTGTGTGTGTGTGTGTGTGTGTGTGTGTGTGTGTGTGTGTGTGTGTGTGTGTGTGTGCGAGTGCATATGCCCGTTGTTGTTAGGGAAAATGTGTGGTAATGGGTAATGTGTTCTATTTATTGACTGATTGGCTAACCGATTGGTTGATTGATCGATTGATTGATTGATTCATTCATTCATTAGTCTGACTGTCTGTCTATCAGCAAGATTACGCAAAAATTACGGAACCGATCTTAACAAAACGCGGTGGAAGGAAGGAATATAACCCAAGGATAAATGCGCTGAATCTCGGTGCGGATCCGTGCTGCGGATCCGGATCAAAGGGCGGATCTGGGATCCATTCGACCTTGGCGGCGGTCTGTGCTCTCCCGACTGCATTCGCAGGTTTAGAATTTGCGATGGGTGTGATGTTGGTGTGTGTTTGTTGTGTCGACGTTTGGGATGGGTGTGAAGTGGGTGTGTGTCTTGTTGTCGTTGTGATTTGGAATGGGTATTATGTGTGTGTGTGTGTGTGTGTGTGTGTGTGTGTGTTGTTTTTTCGTTGTGATTTGGAATGGGTGTGATGTGGGTGTGTGTCTTGTTGTCGTTGTGATTTGGAATGGGTGTGATGTGGGTGTGTGTCTTGTTGTCGCTGTGATTTGGAATGGGTGTGATGTGGGGTGTGTGTCTTGTTGTCGTTGTGATTTGGAATGGGTGTGATGTGGGTGTGTATCTTGTAGTCGCTGTGATTTGGAATGGGTGTGATGTGGGTGTGTGTCTTGTTGTTGTGATTTGGAATGGGTGTGATGTGGGTGTGTGTCTTGTCGCTGTGATTTGGAATGGGTGTGATGTGGGTGTGGATCTTGTTGTCGCTGTGATTTGGAATGGGTGTGATGTGGGTGTGTGTCTTGTCGTTGTGATTTGGAATGGGTGTGATGTGGGTGTTTGTCTTGTTGTCGCTGTGATTTGGAATGGGTGTGATGTGGGTGTGTGCCTTGTTGTCGCTGTGATTTGGAATGGGTGTGATGTGGGTGTGGATCTTGTTGTCGCTGTGATTTGGAATGGATGTGATGTGGGTGTTGTCTTGTTGTCGCTGTGATTTGGAATGGATGTGATGGGGTGTGATGCGCGTGCGTGCCTTGTCGTCGTTGTGATTTGGAGTGGGTGTGATGTGGGTGTATGTCTTGTCGTCGGTGTCGTTTGGGATGGATATGATGTGGGTATGTGTCTTGTTGTCGTTGTGGTTTTGGATGGGTGTGATATGGGTGTGTGTCTTGTCGTCGGTGTTATTTGGGATTGATATGATGTGGGTGTGGATCTTGTTGTTGTTGTGATTTGGATGGGGTGTGATGTGGGTGTGTGTCTTGTTGTCGTTGTGATTTGGAATGGGTGTGATGTGGGTGTGTGTCTTGTTGTCGCTGTGATTTGGAATGGGTGTGATGTGGGTGTGTGTGTCTGTGTTGTCGTTGTGATTTGGAATGGGTGTGATGTGGGTGTGTATCTTGTAGTCGCTGTGATTTGGAATGGGTGTGATGTGGGTGTGTGTCTTGTTGTTGTGATTTGGAATGGGTGTGATGTGGGTGTGTGTCTTGTCGCTGTGATTTGGAATGGGTGTGATGTGGGTGTGGATCTTGTTGTCGCTGTGATTTGGAATGGGTGTGATGTGGGTGTGTGTCTTGTCGTTGTGATTTGGAATGGGTGTGTGATGTGGGTGTTGTCTTGTTGTCGCTGTGATTTTGGAATGGGTGTGATGTGGGTGTGTGCCTTGTTGTCGCTGTGATTTGGAATGGGTGTGATGTGGGTGTGGATCTTGTTGTCGCTGTGATTTGGAATGGATGTGATGTGGGTGTTGTCTTGTTGTCGCTGTGATTTGGAATGGATGTGATGTGGGTGTGATGCGCGTGCGTGCCTTGTCGTCGTTGTGATTTGGGTGGTGTGTGTGATGTGGGTGTATGTCTTGTCGTCGGTGTCGTTTGGGATGGATATGATGTGGGTATGTGTCTTGTTGTCGTTGTGGTTTTGGATGGGTGTGATATGGGTGTGTGTCTTGTCGTCGGTGTTATTTGGGATTGATATGATGTGGGTGTGGATCTTGTTGTTGTTGTGATTTGAAATGGGTGTGATGTGGGTGTGTGTCTTGTTGTTGTGATTTGGAATGGGTGTGATGTGGGTGTGGTGGATCTTGCTATAGTTGTGAATTGGAATGGGTGTGATGTGGGTGTGGATCTTGTCTTTGTGATTTGGAATGGGTGTGATGTTGGTGTGTGTCTTGTCGTCGTTGTGATTTGGAGTGGGTGAGATGTGGGTGTGGATCTTGTCGTTGTGATTTGGAATGGGTGTGATGTTGGCGTTTGTCTTGTCGTCGCTGTGATTTGGAATGGGTGTGATGTGGGTGTGGATCTTGTTGTCGTTGTGATTTGGAATGGGTGTGATGTTGGTGTGTGTCTTGTCGTCGTTGTGATTTGGAATGGGTGTGATGTGGGTGTGGATCTTTGTTGTCGTTGTGATTTGGAATGGGTGTGATGTGTGGGTGTGGATCTTTTTGTTTTCGTGATTTGGAATGGGTGTGATGTGGGTGTGGATCTTGTTGTCGCTGTGATTTGGAATGGGTGTGATGTGGGTGTGGATCTTCTTGTCGTTGTGATTTGGAATCCTTGTGGTGTGAGAGGTGTGTCTTTGTTATTGTTGTACCTTGTTCAGACATTGACCTGCTTGCAGCCTTGGTGTGGCCATTGTGGTCGGCTGAGCCTTATACAACGACTTGTTTATGGTGGCTTTTTGTAGGCTGTAATGGTGGTGGTGGTGGTAATGGTGGTGGGGGTAAACTTTGTTGGTTGTGAAGATGTTGAATTCAGAGTGGAGTGGCTGCGGATGGAAAATTGAAACAATGGTAAAAACCGAATAACTTGGCCGCCAGACAAAGGAAAAAACAGCTAATTACAAAACAAACACAACGCGTTTCGACCTATTAGGTCTTCCTCAGGCAGGACAAATAACAGTCAATGCGATGAAACAAAAAAACCCAAAGGACGAGCAAGCAGTCATTTCTCTCTTCGACCTGGGCGCAAAAAATTTGGTTTGTCTTCTTCTTGTTGTGGTTTGCTGTACAACCATGAGTTATTCTGACGATAAATTGGTTTCAGTCAGTCAGTTGGTGGTTTGCACCAAGATCTGCATTTAAACCGGAGAGCCACGTTACCATCTATTCGTCCTATGTTTTCATTGCTTAGAACGTTATTTGTCTTGCCTGAAGAAGTATGTTGTGTTTGTTTTGTAATTTGCTTGTAAGTGTCTTTGTTTGGTGGTCCAGCAAATCTGTTTTGGCTCTTGTATGATGGTACTCTGTATGATGATGTGATTTTTTTTTTGTTCTTTGTTCTCTGTTGGTGGTGTTCTTTGTTGGCTATGATGGAGTGATTCTTTGTTGGCTGTGATGGTGTTTATTTTTTTTGTTGTGTTGGCTGTTGTTGTTGCTGACGATAACTAGGAGGGTCACGATTGAGAGAACTTGTCTGGAACTTAACGCATTTTGCCATGAGGCATGTATCCAGACCACTGCTGTCATCGTCGTCCTCTGTGTGTGTCGGGGGGGGGGGGGGGGGGGGGGTGGGGGGGGGGGGAGGGGGGGGGGACGCACCTATCCGTGCACGTGCATCCGTTTGTGTATATAGGTTTTTGTGTGTTGTCTCTCATTCTTTTGTGTGTGTGTGTGTGTGTGTGTCACACACACACAGACACACACACACACACACACACACACACACACACACACACACACACACACACACACACACACACACACACACACACACACACACACACACACACACAGAGAAAGAGAGAGAGACAGAGAGAGCCCAAGTGCACATACGTTACGAATGTGGTCTTGTTTATAGAGCAGATGCGTGTCTCTATCGTAGATTGGTTTCTGGCATTGCAGGGGTATAGCCATGGTAATAAAGTGACGAGTGCTGGTGCCGAGTCGTAATTTACAAACGCGTGTGTCGTTTTGAACGAATAGAAATTTGCAATGTGTCTGCATGTTAACTGTCCTCTCTCTCTCTCTCTCTCTCTCTCTCTCTCCATATATATATATATATATATATATATATATATATATATATATATACATGTATGTGTGTGTGTGTGTGTGTGTGTGTGTGTGTGTGTGTGTGTGTGTGTGTGTGTGTGTGTGTGTTTTAGAACTGAACGCACCCGTGAGACTTCACGTCATCCATATCCTCCTCCTCTTCCAATGAACAGACTAGACTGAAAGAAAAATCACACGTTCCAAATAATCAATTAATGTACAAAAAAGCAAAAAACAACAACAAGTAGACAAAATTCACAAAGTCTGGGCGAGAGAAAGGGCTAGAGGATCAGATAAGGTCTGTGCTCCTGTACACATGTTATTTCACGCCCCCTCCTCCTCTCCCTCCCTTCCCAACCACCACGTCAAAAGTCTGCATGGCCACACAGCTGTTTAGCAGTCTGTAAGAGTGCGAGGAATTGAACGAAGCACAAAGCGAAAGGGCACATTTTATTTCAAGAGGTTCGTGGAATCAGCATAGATGCACTATTGTGTAGATAATTATACGAATAGGCATAAGAATGATGATGATGATGATGATGATGATGATGATCTTGATCGTGATCATGATATTAATAATAGAATCCAAATCGAAGGACCATTGTTAGCTGCACCGGTCTTTTTAGTTCCAATAAGTTTTGCTTTGAGCTATTTCTGGGAAGAAAAAGAAGACTGAACCAGCCGCTGTGGCGAAGTAGTTAGCGACGCGGACTCCCGGCTGGGAGATCGTGGATTCCAATCCCATCAGAGTCATGTGGGTCTTTCTGCCCCGACCGGCTCCTACCCAGAGTTGAGTTTGCCGCAGACTCAGTTGGGAAGACTGGGACCACACAGTCGAGTTTCATCCACTTAATGGATGCGTTTCTGAGAGTGGTGCTCAAATTCCTGACCAACACTGCAGGTGCCTGTATCACTCGGGCCTGGTTGATGCCGGGATATATTATGAAAGGAAGCGTAGAATACAGCCCTGCCATGTAGTCTCAGTCCGAAATGGAAATCCGTAGCATCATCTTAATCATCCTCATTCTCATCGATCAGCATAAAAAACAATGTCTCAAATTCTGTGGCCCTTCATGCCCTGCTCTCATGGTGACCTCAATTTCGATGTCCTCTCCACATCTGTGGTCTTGCTTGGGTTCCGTTGGGGTCACCGGTATCGGCGAGTCCATGGGGGCTGTCGTTGGATGGACGTGGTGGCGCCCTACGGAGGGAGAGCTCACTCACGCCCACCTGCAGTGTTGGTCAGGAATTTGAGCAACACTCTCAGAAACGCATCCATTAAGTGGATGAAACTCGAATGTGTGGTCCCAGTCTTCCCAACTGAGTCCGCAGCAACTCAACTCTGGGTAGGAGCCGGTCGGGGCAGAAAAAACCCACATGACTTCTGATGGGATTCGAACCCACGACCTCCCAGCGGGAGTCCGCGACGCTAACCACTTCGCCACGGCGGCTGGTAAAATGTGACATTTCATCTAAGGAAAACATAACACAGGTGAGCTTATGCTGCTTTTCTCTGAACATCATGGTATTACCGCTGATTGGGATAAAAAAGAGTTCTATGAATCATTTTAAAAACAAGTTTTCGTCCCCCCCAATAACAACAAGGAGGGAGAGGAAGAGGAGAGGAGGGATGAGGAATAAAACCAACGGCAGAGAAAGAGAAGAAAAAGAAGATGTGGGAGAAGGAGAAGGAGAGGGGAAAGGTGAAGCAGAAGAGGAAAAAGAAGAACAGGAGAAGGAAAGAGAGAAGATGAAGATGAAGGTGGAGAAGTAGGAGGAGGGGGAGAAGGTGAGGGGACAAGGAGAAGGAGGAGGGGAAAGAGGAAGGGAAGGTGGAGGGGAAAGAGAAAGGAAGGAGGAGGACGAGAAATTAATGAAAAGGACGAAGAAGAACTGGAAGCAGAGGAAAAAGAAGGATTAGAAGCAAAGGCGAATGATCGCGAAAAGACAACAACAATAACAACAAAAAGAAATAAAAGAAGACACACAAAGAAAAAAAGCCCTGTGAATCTCTACATAGCATGTTGGGGAAAACGAGAAATGGAAGAGGAGTAGGAGGGGGGGGGGGGTGGTGTAGGATGGGCGGAACAGGGAAGAGGCACGTAGATTTGGGAGTGGAGGGGGTTGAAAGAGTGGCACAGGAAATCAAGGGGTGGGTGGGTAGTGGGTTTCCCAAAGAATCCCATGGGAAGAGGAATGTATGGGATAAGAGAGAGCGGTACAGGGTGAGTAACGAGAGGAAGGAAAGAGCACTGTGTGGACTGGTTCAGCGTGTGCTTACCACTGGCGAGTATGATGCTCAGTAAATGATGGTAGTATGCTTCGAAGGTAAAGATACACCCAAAGATGCAGGTGGGACCCAGAGAGAAATATTGTCCTCAACTGCCGAACAAACTAGCTGGGAGCAATCCTTGGAAAGTCTGCACTGTGTTCACATAGGGTGGAAGCACGCACAGGGCATTCAGTTAAGAGGTCAAGGGACGTAACGCTCCCTGACAGACGCCATTGTGTAATGGCCACTGGATGTGACACGACAGGACCTCTACGGGAGCGTTCCGTGGGTGTGCCAACCACTGTTTAATGACTGCAGAACTCACCGGCGAAAAACGCCGCCGTCAAGCAACTGCCGTGTCCATCCCGCAGCCTCACTCGCTGCTGTTCCGCTGACAGGTGAAAAAGTACAACTCCGAACTGGCCAAGCTTTCGCCGTGAGGTCTTACGTGCCCTCTGAAGAGAATAAAGGGTTACAGTCTTTTCCGATGTCAACAAGACTTTCCCTGTGGTCAGTGAGTTTCCTTACCGTCACTTGGCCTTTCCGCAAGGTCGGCCAACAGAAAGACATAAAAAAATGCCCGCGAAGGTGCGGGTGGGACCCAGAGGAGAACTGTCTTTAACTGCCAAACAAACTGGCTGGTAGCAATCCTGCACCACCCATTGAAGCCTGCGCTTTGTTCACGTAGGATGCAGGCACGCACAGCGCATTCAGTTGTAAGAGAACGGCATCGAAAAGATCCACTTCCCAGTCATTACCGTCTGCCTGATCTCCCTTCATGGGGACAGCAGAATTTGACTGAAGTTGAAGCAATACGCCTTTTGAAGTCCACACGACAGCAAGAATCAAGAGCAGAGAGCATAAGTGTCTGGTTGTTCACCAGTCAGAGGTCCATTGCCTATATTGAGGGTATTCATCCCTTCTGTTGATCTGGTTGGCATTCTGCCTGCCATTTTTATGCGGGCAGGATGTTGGTTCACCACGCTTCAGCGCTGAGAGTGTCGTGAATGAATTAATGAAGATGTGAATGGTGGATGAAAGCGCAATGACCAGTTTTCAACTAGAAACTGCGCACCACAAATGCTATTCACATCATCATCATCATCATCATCATCATCATCATCATCATCATCATCATCATCACCATCATCTTCATCATCATCACCATCATCATCATCACATCATCATCAATCATCATCGTCACCATCATCATCATCATCACCATCATCATCATCACCACCACCACCACCACCACCCCATCATCATCATCATCATCATCATCATCATCACCATCACCATCATCATTCACCATCACCACCATCATCATCATGACCATCATTCTCTTCAAGGGTGAAGACATAACCGCCTTGGTGGAGTTAATAAACTGGTCTCACTGTAATCATGTGCAGAGAGAAAAATGACGGCGATTACACAACATATGTAGTGCGTGCACTGCATCTATGATTATTGTATTGGTGTGTATATAAGACATTAGATTTTGTACATTATATATAATATCTGTAACATTTCAAGCAGATCACTGCCTTTATTCCATACTGCATGCGCCTCTGCCTTGCTCGCAGATCCCGTCATTGATAGTGCAGCAATTATACTTCAGCGCATTGCCCTCTCGCTGCTGTTTCCCTTTCAGCTGCATTTGCCCAGCGCATTTCTCTCGTGCTCTTCCCTTTCCGTCCCATTTTGTTTACCTGCCATGCTGTGTCACTCTTCTCACACACACTCTTCTCTCTTTGCTGTCTGCTGTCTTGTGTCTCCTACCCTCCACCATCCCATTCCCTCCCTCCCCCCCCCGCCCGTGTCCCCTTAGATCCTTAACGCCCCTATCCCTTCCACCATAGACTCCCTGTCTGTCTTACTCTCTCTCTCTCCCTCTGTGTGTGTGTGTGTGTGTGTGCGCGCGCGCGCGCGCGCGCGCGAGCGCATGCATGAGAATGTTTCTGTCTGTCTCTCTGTGTGTCTGTGTTTGGCTCTGTCTCTATCTGTCTTTATCTGTCTGTCTCTCTGTCTCTGTCTTTCTGTCTGTCTGCCTCTGTCTCTCTGCCTGTCTGTCCCTCTTTGTGATCCCTCCTCCCCTTTGCCCCACCCCACTCTCCCCTCTACACACTTGTCTATCTGTGTGTCTGTGGTAATGTATGCCTGTCTGCGTCAGTCCTGATATGGCCCTTTGCGGTCGGCTGGGCTATAAGCAGCATTACCTCTGTCTGCGTCTCTGTCTGTCTGTCTGTCTGTCTTTTCTCTCTATCTCTGTATTCCCTCCTCTCTCTCTCTCTCTCTCTCTCTCTCTCTCTCTCTCTCTCTCTCTCTCTCTCTGTCTCTCTCTCTCTCTAATCCTCTAGTCGGAAAATTAAACCACATTTTGGCTAACGTGAAGATCCAAGCGTGAGCACGTTCACCACAACAAAATGGGAGATAATCTTAGTTTCTGATTCAAACGCAATTTATAATGTCCCTTTGACATGGAATTTCTTTCCGTGAAACGCTATGGCCGAGCCAGTTGAAAATGTGCCAACATGAATTCATGCACGGGTCTCAATGACGGAAAAAAAGGGCTCACAACACAAGTTTCTTTGGTCTTATCTTCTGTGTCACCTGCACCCAAGTCCCATTACTCCACGGCCTCCGTTCCGGCTCCCAGTACACAATCGTACCTTTCCTTTTCATGAGCCATGCTTATTTCGAAACTTAAGAACAAATTACAGACAAAGAATACAAAACGCACACGTATCGCAGTGAGACAATAGCAATAACAACAAAAAAAACGTCATCATCATCATCATCATCATCATCATCATCATCATCATCATCATCATCATGCTACTACTGTAGTTACTAACACCACCACCACCACCACAACTGTCACCACCACCACTACTACTACCTACTACTACTACTACTACCACAACAAACTACTACTACTACTACTACTACAACTACAACTACAACAACAACAACTACTACTACTACTACTACTACTACTACTACTACTACTACTACTACCACCCACCATTAAAATGATTACCACACAATCATACCCTGGATTGCTCCGCTGCAGCCCCGTTTCCGACAATCCACAGGGGAAGTCAATATCAATTTGTCACAGGGCAACCATCAGAGGAGACACTGCACTGTTGCAGAGTCACTTCGGTGCCGTTCAGTGGCGCCTGTTCGGATACAGCATACGCAGGACAATACCTATTAAGTCCCATCCTGACGACGATAACTGCTTAGTCCGCACAGCCGGCGAGAGTGAGCTTCCTCTTCAGAGGGTGTCTGCACCTCCGTTCAAGAACAGCACCCCATGAACTCGCCGATGCCGGCGACCTAGACACAGGCTCACTAAGGACACAGACGCGGAGAGGAACTCGAACTTGAGGTCACCGTGACAGCAGGGCGTGAAAGGCCACAGATTTGGAGACTTTCTTGAGCTTTTGGACGAGTTTGGACAAATTATTAATAAACGAATAACAAGACAAACCACGACGCGTTTCGACCTCTTAGGTATTCTTCAAGCAAGGTACACAACACTCAGGACGACAAAATGAAACAAGCAAATGTCGAAACGTGTCGTGTTTTGTCTTGTGATTCGTTTGTCAACGTAATTGGGGCGGAGCTTTATCAACATTTTTTTTCAAATTTGTTTAGAATTCCGCCTGCGGTCGCCTCACTTTGCAATTGGATCTTTTTGACGAGGATTAGGACGATAAGATGATGCTGTGGATATTAGAAGAACTGATATCTAGAAACTTGTGCAAATCATGCAAATCCAGTCCAACGAGCAAAATTACACTCATAAGAGATGGGGGATACATTGGGTCCCTGCACAGCAACAAAATAAACACGAAATCTGCAACAGCCAGCAAAATATAGCCGAGACAGTGAAAATTCAGATAGGTGCAGCAGTTGTGATGCATCTGTGAGATGTATCAAGAGATGGATTCCCGTGCAGATCCACAGCAGGCAGAGAGGACTGTTACACCATAGCAGGGGGGGAGGGGGGGTATGTCTGTGACCTCCCAAGAATCTGTCTGGTTATCCACAGAGCACGTTCCAAGGACAGTGAATCATAGAGGAATGAGGGAAAAAAGTTCAGAGAGGAGCGTGGACTGTGTGGAAGCGACCGGAGGGAGGGGGGGGGTGGGTGGGTAGGTGGGGGATGTTTTAACTTAAACACGAGCACAGCCTTTCTTTCAAGATGGACTCAACTATTATGGTCGAGCTTAATTCCTTCCAAGTATGATATTTCTAGAGCGACGGAGACTTCAGTTATTATCAATGACAATGATAACAGCATTCATATAGCGCCTTGCCAAAGATTCTAAAACTGACAATCTACACTCATGTGTACGCAACTTAACGGGCTGCCTACCTGGGTAGTGCTGATTGAAGAGCTGCCTGCCGGCGCCTCATTCAGTCGTTTCCAGTATCATTCAGTCAAATCGTTTCCTCACTTTCCTCCTTCCTTCCTTCTTTCAGTTTCTCACGCAGAGTGCACGCCATGTGTAACGTATCATCCATACCAACGGCCACACACACACACACACACACACACACACACACACACACACACACACACACACACACACACACACGTATTTACTTACACACAAAAACATGGAGAGAAGAGAGAGAGAGAGAGAGAGAGAGAGAGAGAGAGAGAGAGAGAGAGAGAGAGAGG
>JADBJO010010088.1:45000-57500 GCA_016801955.1 Conus betulinus
GATATCTAAATCCAGTCGACATGGGTATATAATGTGTTTGCTATTACATTCAGGTCATTTGGTCCTGACAATCCAAGCAAGACAGACAACGACGAGTCAGTCAATGTGCCCAGACCAGCAGCCAGAGGGCAGAACAAGGGGAGAGGAAAGGTTAAGAGAACAATAGAAGAGCAAGAAGAAGGCAGCGGCCCTACCCCACAACCTGCAGAAGCCCCTGTTCATGAAGTGCATGAGGAGGATGTTGCAGATTGAGCAGCAGATTCAGTGGCTGCCGAGTCTGTGGGTGATGCAGACGAAGTAGCAGGTTCACAGGGCAAAGCCGAAGAAGGCCAGGGTGTCGTCCAACCCGACTGAGACCGAACAAGAAGAGGTGGCCCTCTTCCTCGAGAGGAACGATTTTATTTATCACGTGGGAAGAACTGGCCCGGGAGCTGAGCAAGGATGCGAAGGCACTAACAACCTTCTTTGAGAGCATCAGAACCCAAACAGGGAAGCTTAGAAAGAAGTGAAGTGGCCAGACAGCTGTTGAAATGTCTGACCGCCAGCAATGGATCTGGGAAAAAGGTTTCAATTTCTGCTGCCCCACATCGGACAAGTCACCCGCCGTACAGTGCAGAGCTTCCGGGGTGGCACCACCACCAGCCAGGTTGAGGAGCCGTCCCAGGGAGAGGAGCCTCAGCTTCCAGAAACCATCACATCCTCCACTACAGGCGCTGCTGTGAGCTCCGATGTGACGGCGCCCAGAAGCAAGAGAAGCCGAGCCATGGAGTCCAAAACCTTGGATGAGGAGCTACACAGCTGCAGGGACCGCCAAGAAAAGTTGCTGCAGATATTGCAAGCCCCTGCTTTCCAGAGCCTGCCTCAGGTCATATATCGGGACGTACAGAAAGCCATGTCTGACCTCCTGTACAACGCTGAGAAGCAGGCAGATCTGCGAGCTGCAGGAAGACCAGAAACGGCAGCAGCAACCTACTACTCGCAGACCGCCCCTGGGTCCAAGTGTGATGCAAACTCCTTCACCAGCAAGGCCACAGCAGTACCAACAGTGGCAGCTAGACCCCTCTCAGTGGCAGATCAGACCCATCAAACCCAGCGTCTTCGGTATGGCATTCGCAGGATGCAGCCTGGGTCAACAGCCCGTTTCCAGGGTACAGCCAGCCCCCAGCAAACAGGAACTAGCCCGTCAGAGGACCTCTCATCTGGCAACCTCCACGTCCCAAGCGCCATCTTCAGAGAGTCAGCAGCCCGGAGGTCTCCAGTGGCCCCTCTGTCCCAGGAAGATGGGTCCTTCAACCTGTCATACATACTTAAGGACATGGGGGCCTATGGAATCCACACCAGTAGTCACTCCGGTCACAGTCACCTCAACCTCGGTGAAAACCATTCAGAGTGACACACTGTCCACCCCTTAAACTGTGTGCTACTAAATGACTATAAGTGTTATGACATGTTTGTTTTTATTTTGGGTATATGATGTGATGATGCATATATGATTTGTTATGATAATAAAATGTAAGAAAATAGAAAACAAAGAAAAATAAAATTTTCGGTTAGTCTCTTATTAGTTTTTGTGACAAATTTGTTTTTATTTTTGGTATATGATGTTATGATACATATATATGATTTGTTATGGTAATAAAATGTAAGAAAATAGGCAATCACTTAACATCAAAATGTTAACAGTCATCATTCAATCAAACATTACTCCTGCTAGTGTTTTCTTGCCATGGAACTGAACCTGCTTCACTATTAAAATAGGCCTTAAGGTAGTCCCTCATCACTTTTCCCACATGATTATCTCTGTTTGGTGCCTGGTGTTGGGTATCTCCTCCAACTGTTGATCTGCCCTCCAGACACCAGGGACGATGTTGTGGTCCTCATCCTCCCGGTCCACCTCGGCATTTCAATGGCAGGGAACCTGATCCTCAGCAAGTTGTGGAGCAGGACTCCTGTTTCCGCTAGTAACCGCACTATTTCAGGTCGTTGTTCCAGAGTGCCCAGGAAGCATCTGAATCTGTTGGCCAATATTCCGAAAGTATTCTCCACCACACGTCTCCCCTGGAAATTCTGTAGTTGGCCACCATCATCTCACTGTCCAGACCCCTCCTGCCATAGGGTTTCATGAGAAAAGTTCTGAGGGGGAAAGCATCATCTCCCCAGAATGAAGTAGGGTGTGTCTCTGTCATCGTAGGGCATAGGATCACTGTCAGAAAAGTTTATGGTGTTGACGTCAATGCACTTCATCAGTTCTGAAGCACCATCAGTTCTGAAGCACCAAACAGTTGTCCGTCGGATTGATGATCTTCTCCACCGGTGTCTATCCAGATGAACTTGTAGTCTGCATCCACTAAGGCAAGAAGGACCACAGAGAAGAAAGCATTTGTAATTGTAGAAGGACACTGCCTGAGTTATGTGGCTTCCTGAGAGCGCAATATGCTTGCCATCCAAGGCCCCCAGGGCATGAGGAACATTCCACCAGTCTTGGAACTGCTGGGCAATGGCCTTTCAGTTCTCCTGGGTCCGTGGCTGTGGCCTGACTTCATCATTCAGTTCCTGTCAGACGTCCTGCACACTGCATACCACAGTGCTTTAACCACATCTGAAGTCATACTGAAGGGTATGGTATCGGTCTCCTGTAGCCAGCTGCCTCAGGTCATGGCCAGCTTCATTCCGCATCTAGGGCTGGTCTCATGTGGGTATCTTTCCTCTGGATGAATGGGCCGGTCCTGTTGAGGTAACTCATCAAACAGGTGGGGTGGCATTCTCAAATAGCTGGCAAAGCTTAAAGGCATTCTCATCTTCCACCCTCAGCTCCTGCATCAGTCTGCTATAGTGCCGATACTCTAGTCTTCTCGCTGGTGTCAGCCATGGTCTGACCCACCGCCTGGGGCCCTTCTCCTCTTCGAACCAGTCTTCTATTCATCACCAGCTGCTGTTCATACCCCAGTTCCAGGGCCAGAGCAATAGCTGCTCTACGTTGGCAATCCATTTTGGAACTGATGCCCTTGCAGGAATGAGGGCTTTTTATACTGTATTGTGGGAAAACTTTCACGAATTTTCAAGAACAGTCACGATTTGAATTATAACCGTACCAGATTCGTGATGCCTTCGGAAGATTCGTAGCTTATTCTTGACTGAGTCTTAACATTCCTTAAGTATTCCTAAGCGATTCTTGGAAACCGTAGTTATTTCTGAGCAATCTTCATATGATTCCCGCCGATTTGAGCAGAAACTCACGAAATATTCCTAAGTCTATCTTACCAAATTCGTAACCGATTCGTACAGCGTCAAGATTTTGAACAGAAATTTGCAAAAAAATCCACGATTCCCTACGATTTCTAAAAGTAATCAATTTGTGGCGATTCGTTGGACTCGTAGCTTGTGTGGAATAGTGGTGTTATAGCCTAACAACATTAAACTTCGTTCATTCGTTCGTTCGTTCGTCCAAAACATCACAGCAATAAGCCTATAGACGAGATAATTTCTACATACACAAACACAAGCACACACACACACACACACACACACACACACACACACACACACACACACACACACACACACACGCACGCACGCACGCACGCACGCACGCACACGCAAACTCTCTCTCTCTCACACACACACACACACCACACACACACACACACACACACACACACACACACACACACACACACAAAGCCCATATATACCGGTATTCAGAAACACCAGTTCTGTGTGACTACATGTATATCCAATACATGGTAGTCAAGGATCATTAAGTATGGAACTGGCTGACATATTACGCGTAAGAGTCGAACAGCGTATGGGTGTATATGGATTGGGAAAAGGGAGAAGAGGGAGGAAGAGGGGGGAATGAAAAAGCCTTGCTCTACGTGCAAATTAGACGCCTAACCATACTGATATGGTATATGCCTAGAATAAGATTTTAACATTTCCAAAATTCGCGAATTGGTAAAAAAAAAAAATGTTGGGGGGAGGAGGCAGTGAGGAGGGGGTGGGGCGGTGGAAGAGTTAAAATATCTTCCAAGTGGATGAGATTTAATAAGAGTAACAGCCAACGTTGCCAGGCTCCAACCGTTCTCATAACTGGGATTAAAAACACTTGACATAGTCAGCGGAAGCTTGAAGGACTTCATCTTATCATGAAGAGGCTGAAAGTGATTTTTTGTACTAGTACAGTCAAATAAAAAATGAGGGATATCGAGAGTCTGACCACATGAACAAGCAGGTGCCGGTTTTAAATACCTACCTAACCAACAATTAACCCGCAACCTATGTACAAGGTTACGATTTGGGATTGGCCCTGGAGGATTACAATATTTGCATGTTGGTTTAGTCATATCCCATCTGTGCTTCCGAGCTGAATCTTCAAGGTATTTTTTCTGTTTTAGGTTTCCGATTAAAGTTGTCAGAATGTGGAAAGCTTCAGATGAAGAAAGAAGGATATCACAATTCAAAACATCAGATTATTTCTTGCAGCTTCCTTTGCATAAAAATCAGCTAAGTCATTGCAACGTAAACTGGAGTGCCCTGGTACCCATATTAAAGTTACATCGATAGCCCGGGTTATTAACTGATGAATGAGAAATAAGATCTCACACACCAAGTCTGGACGACTAGATTTTGATTGACAATGTAGAGCCGTCAGCGCTGATTTTGAGTCCGATAGTATAAGTATTTGTCTATGTATAACAGGCATGTCAAGTATAAAATCTAGTGCTTTCAAAATGGCAAATAACTCTGCTGTAAATATAGAACATCCTTTCGTAATATGGAATTTCTTTCTAATGCTAAGCGCTGGTATTACAAACGAAGCCCCAACATCGGAAGAATCTAAAACAGAACCATCTGTGAAAATGTGTAGATAGGAATCGTATTTCCTATCTATCAAGTTTTGGCATAGGATGATAGTAACAGAGGATTATCTTTTTATTATTAAAATCTCCGTAAGTGTAGATGATTTCAGCCTGCTCTGACAACCACGAAGGGTATGAACACACACACACACACACACACACACAACACACACACACACACACACACTCGCACACAAAGAGAAACACAAAACAACACACACATACACCAGTTCTTGCTCTCTGCTCCACTGCCCCCCCCCTCCCTCCCCTCTCTCTCTCATATGCAGAAATGGGCGAAAGTGGGGTTGAGGCGAGGGAGAATCCGGTTTGTCAAATTGCTTAACCTTTCCTACCTTTCCCACCATTCATCATTATTTTTTACTGCTTCACATGATTGTCAGCCTGCTTACTCACTCGTTTCCCTTTTCCTAATACAGAGCTATATCTATATTTTCTTGCCACAGAGAAGAGCCAGTGACATAGTGAAGTGGTGAGAGTGATCGGAGACTGTGTGCGATGCGAAACACTTGCAGGTTTAAAACTGCGCTTGAGATGCCGGTCTGTTCACCCACTTTACCTAAGATGGCGTTGTGTAAATCAAAGAAAGTCAGTCTGGGCTAGCTTGGGCTTGCCTGTTTTCATAAAAAGAAAGATAAAGAGTGGACATGGAATGCCTCTTTGATCTGAAAAGGAGTCCGGTGATGCATGGGGACTTTGCTGGTTAAAACTTGCCCACTGGGAGAGGTTGAAGACTCTCTTTCCTTTTTTTCTTTGATGTCACCACTTGGTTAGATAACTTTAATTTAAGAAACAAGTAAACAGAATACCATCATAATTGTCAGTACAAATGAGCAACAACAAGCCCTGGGGGTTATAACGTGCTCAAAACATACATTTACAATATATTGGCGGTTGAATACACAATATACTAAACATTTCACCTCATGGTTGGAATTTTCTAATTATATCACCACTTGATGTAGACCTGTTGATGGGTTTGGCTGTCCACTGGGCAATGTGTAAGCATAGACTCTCGTTCCTGTGCAGGGCCAGTTGCCATGAATGCACCAGAGTCCCAGGCTCTGCGCATGTTACAGTACCCAGTTTCTAGATGAATGTTTGGAGTTCCGGCTTGAAGAGTCTTCACATTTGATCTCTGACATGATGGAAAATGGGACGTCTCTCAGCCTGCATACGAAGACTAAGATAAACGCATGACCTTTATGATGACTTCTTTTAGTTTCTACATTGGGTTTCTTCACTCACGTGTTGAGTGGATTTTAACATGTGGTATGAGACTGTGAAAAGGGCTGAACAATTGAAGGGTGATTGTTTTTTCAAAGCAGTCCAGTATTCAAGTGGTATGATTAGGTCCTGGTATACATCCTGTCCACTTGCTGATTAGAGTCATCTACTACAAAACATTTTGGCAGTCAACAGTTTTCATTGATCATTCTATCAGATTCCACCAATGATGAGTGGAAGACTGTCCTGTTGAAATTGAAGGCAAAAATGCAAACAAGGCATGGTCTGAAGACTTAGGTACTAGATGCCGTTTACTGTTCTTCTGGGGGGGTCAATCAGTGAAACTTGACACAGGACCCAGAGGTAATGGGGAGATAGGAAAAAATGCCCTCTCTGGTCTACACCAGGTCTAAGTTTTACACACACCGTAAAAGGACTGTTTCCAGTCTTTTGGCCTGTGGTGAGTCTGTCAATTTGATCTAGTTCTGTGTCTCTTTTCGACAATCGAGCTAAACATGGCGTTTCTGATACCTCTCTCAATGACAGGTTATCAGAGGAATATGATAGTCAATTGAAGTGCAGAGCATGAAGGGGTTTGGGTTATCTTGTTTGATCGGAGAAGTGTGTGGAGCAACTGCAACAGAGTCTGCCACTCGAGGATCAGGTTTTTCAGCCACAGCAGGCGCTGCAACTCAACTGACTCATCCACTGACCAACACCATTGTCTTCAAGACAGACGGACTTCTCAACACGAGCAGTGTGACACAATGCAGTTTGGGTCAAACACGGCAGCCCCTCGGATCTTGGAGGTTTTTCAGCCTTCGACACCGAGGTGTGAAGTTGTGCAAACTGCCTCGTGAATCACTCGGGCGGAGAAAGCAAGTAGCGCGTGACTGAAACAGCTGAATGGCGGCACACTTCAGAGGTGGCTTGGGCAGAAGGCAACACACAATCAGTCCACGGCGTTCTTGTCACTGACAGATAGGACAGACAGAGAGGTGTAGCGATGAATTGCACCATAACGCAAGATCGAGTGGAGAAGGAAAGAGGAATGGGGGGGGGGGGGGGGGGGGGGTAGGTAAGGTAAGAGAGTCGACTCGTGATTAAACTGTCAAAAATTCCACAGGGCATGCTCATGGAGGTGACACATGACGTGAAACTGAAAGTCTGCTCGCTGTACATGTTGCGAGAAAGTCAGACAAACATACGTCGGCGAGGGAGTGTAGGAGGGGGGGGGGGGGAGTGGAAGGAAGAAGGGCAGGATGGGATGAGGACTGGCTTCAGGAAATGTTGTTGTTGTTGTCGTATCCTGTCTAAAAGACTCCAGGGATCATCCAAACAGCTAAACCCCCCCCCCCCAGTACTTGAACACTATGGTACAAATGCATCAGCTGGGGATGAGAACATTACGTGTGTGTGACCGTTTTTGATTACCCCACCACATGGGCAGCCACACTCTGATTTCGGGGGAACTTCAGGAAATGAGGTAAAAACTTTTGTCATGAGAGGAGAGAGAGAGAGAGAGAGAGAGAGAGAGAGAGAGAGAGAGAGAGAGAGAGAGAATCGTTGAGGGGTTGGGTGGCGGTAAAGATCAAATCTCTTGACATGCACCAACGTTGAAAATGGGTCTTCATTCTGTCTACTCAACGCAACTCTTCACGGCTCAAAGACGCATTTACCATTACCCGCTGCACCCCACCCCCCTCCTCCTTAGCAGGTTTGCACATTCAAACTAGAATATAACTTAATCAATAGGACTTACAGTGTTTAGGGGAAAAAAAAAATCCTGGTTACATTCAATGATGTTCAAACGCCAGTTGCAGGATACCACCTGAAATATTACTAAATTACTATTATAAAAAAAATTCATCTTGTATATTTCCTTCTCACCCTTTCCCCCGCCCCACCTCTTTCTTTCCCCTTCACTGCACACACACACACACACACACACACACTGAACAGGGACGGGCCGCTAACATCTTGCTCCCGGTGTACGCTTCACTGATTCGGTCACGTGACTTGGGCACGTCCCATGGTCACGTGATCTGAATAGAGAGTTCATGCAGTCAGCAACAGCATCGCTGAGGAAGATGGACGGATGGCTGTCGAAAGCCACGAGTGAGTAGTGCATTTCCTTTTGTTGGGAGACTAGGTCTAACTTCAGGTAGCAATATAAAGTACATGTCACTTGCACACTTTGCTCGTGTACATATGAGCTGTTCACCGTGTCATATAGTGCGTTTATGTATGCAGCATTATGTTCCAATGTGTGTGTGTGTGTGTGTGTGTGTGTGTGTGTGTGTGTGTGTGTGTGTGCACGCGCGCGTGTGCTGTGTGCGTGCGTGTGCGTGTGTGTGTGTATGTGTGTGTGTGTGTGTGTGTGTGTGTGTTCTGCTTATATTTATCAGATGTTGAATTGTTAAAACTTGTAAAGCGCCCTGTAGCCTGCATTGTTAGGATCCGAATGGGCGCTATAGAAAGTGCCCCCATCATTATTATCATTATTCAGATCCGCATATCGCAAGGACAGAAAAAAACAAACGACAAAATTTTATGGCCAGGGCTATATTCTGCCTTTCCCCCATAATCTTGCTAAAAGATCACACAAAGAAATGTACAGACATCATGGTGAGAGACATAACTTCCTTCTCAAAGCTAAAGGTAAGTATACGTTCAACCGAGTTTGCGTAGAGTTTTGCGAAGCACAAGTGTGTACGCCCCCCTGCCCTCCCCTCCCCCCCCCTTCATTTCCACTGTCATTCCTCCCAGCCCACTGTGTCCCAACTGATTCCTGAGGGTCACACACCTCTATTTCAATGTGTTTTACACACACACACACACACACACACACACACACAGAATTGGTTTGATCATTTGAAAAAAAACCATTTCCTTTAAAGGAAGGTTGTACATAGAATCAAACTTATCCCCCAATAAATATAAGAGAGGGACGGGAGCATCCTCTAAATCGGGTCATTGCGTACCATGAAGTAGAAAAAGTACTGAAGAAAAGTAAATGTGGCAAAGCAAGTGGCACAGATTGTTTTTATTGGAGAAATGCTAAAAAAAACAGTCAGGTCAAAACTATTGTTACTTTCTCACAGTGTTATTTTACAACATTTTTGATAATGGTGTGTATCCATATGAATGGTCGAAAGCCATTGTAGTGCCTATTTCAAAAAAATGGAAACATAGATGACCCTGATGATCGTAGATGTATATCTTTGATTAATGTCACTGGTAAATGCTTTACTTCAATTCTGAACCAGAGATTGTGTTCATGGTTAGAGGAAAGTAACATAATTGTTGAAAATCAAGCTGGTTTTAGAAACACATTATTCAACGGTTGATCAGATATTCAATTTATACTCCATTGTCCAGAGATGTTATGTTCAAAAGGTCGAAAACTTTATGTTGCCTTTGTGGATTTCAGAAAATTATTTGATTCGGTTCACCATGACAAATTGCTACAGGCCTTGCTTGAAAAATGAAGGAATACAGGGGAAATTTTGATGTTGCCTGAAGTCCATGTATGATTCTCTCGTTTCATGTGTACGATGCAATGGAGATTCTAGGAGTTCTTTGACTACCCCGTTGGTGTAAGACAAGGATGTGGATTTAGTCCGACATCGTTTTCACTCTTCATCAACTAACCACATCAATGAAACGGGTGTCTATGGAGAGCAACTGCTTCCTAGCTTTATTGAGATCTTCATTTTGCTCTTGCTGATGATGTAGCTCTAATTTCTACAACACCAGGTGGTCTACAAGCACGACTAAACTCATTGAAAAACATGTTGTAGGTTAAAGTTAGATGTTAACAAGTCTAAGACTAAAGTCAGGTATTCAGAAAGGAAGGCTATTGAAGCAGACGAGAAAAATGGTATTGTGACGGTGAAGAAATCGAGACAGTCAACAGCGATTGTTACCTGGGTTTCACATTTACTACCATGCTTAGTGTGAATCTTGGAATAGATCACATGGTAACGAAGGCAAAGAAAGCATTTTACCTTCTGTGTCGTGCGTTTAACAATTGCAAAGAAATGCCTCGCGAAGTCGTCTTTAAAATATTTGATTCCAACATCCAGCCAATGTTATTGTACTCAACGGAAATATGGGGTCTGCAACGTTTAGAGCACATTGGGAAAGTACACTTAGTAGCCTGTAGAAGATTCCTTGGCGTTCCACTTAAAACTTCTAATAAATCTGTATATTCAGAAATAAGCAGGCATCCCTTATACATAAATTCACGCATGAAAGCATTGCAATATTGCCTTAGATTATTAGCCATGGGCCTGAGTAGGTGACCTAAACAGGCTTATCTTTAAGCAAGTAAACCTTGATGATCAGGGCATAAGGTGCTGGGTAACAGGGATCAGAGAAATTCTAGGCAGCACCGGATTTAGTTGTGTTTGGCTACGGCAAGGAGTGGATGACATAAGAGTGTTTTTACCATTTTCAAACAAAGGCTAGTTGACATGTATGTTCAAGAATGGTCGGCATCGATTAGGGATAAAAACAGATATGTCTTTTACATATCTTTACAGTATATATCTTGTACAGATCTTCACAGTGTGGTTTCAGAATTAGTCATTATTTTCAGTTTCTGTACATCTTTTGCCTTAGAGTGGCTTTGAAACAGGCAAGACTTGGGGTACTCCCTATAAGAAACAATACCGAGAGATTTTGTGAAATCCCGTCGTGATATTTTGCCCCTATTGTATGAATGCGGAAGAGGATGAAAAACATCTTATATATGTATGTCCTTTGTATACTGATTTAAGAAACAGGTTTCTGGGTCTTTATTTTAATGTTCCGTTAGAAATTCTTTTGAATGGTCTAGATAAACGGTTATCTCGTGCAGTGGCAAAATACATATTTCACTCACTTAAAGCGTAGACAAAATAAAACCAGTTAACTGCCTTTGGAATACATCATGGTCTTAAGCAAGACATAGCTCTGTAATATAATGAGCTGTGGAAGTGTGGTGTGTTTTCTTCTTCCAAGTCAGAACGCTCATAATCGGAGTTATGATGAGCTTGTTGAACCTTATAGTTATGTTGAATGAGTGAGTTTATATCTTAGCTAAGGTTATTTACTTTGAAAGTATATGTGTATATCAGAAAGTATGATTTTGTATGTACGTGCTGTTGTTTTCCCGCCATCTACCCATTCTCTTACTCACCCACGTCCCCAATATCTCCCACTAGCATTGTGCAAGATGACTGTTGCCTATATGCATTAAACATTCCATTCGCATTCGCATTCTCTCTCTCTCTCTCTCTCTCTCTCTCTCTCTCTCTCTCTCTCTCTCTCTCTCTCTCTATCTCTCAAAGGGGATCGTTCTAATAATCGTTTTTTTCCCCAAGTTGAAGAGATCGGTAAAATACAATGTCATCATTTGATTGAGTGGATGGTCGAGTCAGTCTTAATTTTTTTTTTTTTTTTTTTTTTTAACTTTACTGCATTTCTCCTGTGCGTGAGGTGAGGACATAACGAAATGTTACGAATTTATTTGTTTTGTTAACTTTGGATTTGATACACACTAGGAATGAAAGTGTACTATTTGTTTGCAGGAAAGGAAGAGGGAGATGTTTTTGTTCTGTTACCCTCTCCCCCCTTGTCAAAAGACCTCATTGGTAATGACAATAAAATATCAAAGTGTCAAAGTGTCAAAAGTGTCTCACTCTCTCTCTTCTCTCTCTCTCTCTCTCTCTCTCTCTCTCTCTCTCTCTCTCTCTCTCGATAGCTACAGCACAGCACCTCATTCTCATTCTCGTTTTTCTTTTCTTGTAAGTCAGAATGTATGATTAAATAATGATTAGATGTTCATATTTTGCTCTCACCCTTGACAGTGAACAACGAATTATCTCCCCTCATTGCCCTTGTAGTCGGTGATGGCACAAATGTATTGGACTAATTTACCTATAACATTCACTCTATCTCATACTTTGTTTTGAGTTTGTGTCTTCAGGCTTTTGTGTCTTTTTAAAATCGTTTTTATCATTATCAACATCATCATCATCATCATCATCAGCAGCAGCAGCAGCAGCAAAAACAACAACAACAGCAACAATTCCTGTATATTCGACTTCTTCATCTCTTCTTTCCTCCTCTTCTTTCTCATGATGTTGTTCTTTCTCTTGTTCTTATGGTTCTTCTGTTCTTCTTCTTGTTTTCATCTTCTCGTTTTTGTACCTCCTCCTCCTCCTTTTCTCCTCTTGTTTTTCTAGTTCTGTGTTCTTCTCCTTCTTCTTCTTCTTTTTCTTGTAGTAGTTGTTGTTGTTGTTGTTGCTGGTTGCTGTTGCTGTTGTTGTTGTTGTTGTGTTGTGTTCTTCTTCTTCTTCTTCTTCTTCTTCTTCTTCTTCTTCTTCTTCTCTACCTGTCTGATGACAT
>JADBJO010010088.1:62500-76172 GCA_016801955.1 Conus betulinus
CCGAACAGAGAGGATGACAAACACAGAGACACAGTTTACACAAGACCACAACATAGAGAGGGCGTGTGGAGAGAGGAGAGAGAGAGGAGAAAGAGAGGACAGAGAGAGAGACCGAGAGAGAGAGCGAGAGAAAGCAGAGAGAGAGACTCGTTCCGAGAACAAACACAACGGGTCCGTCCAACGTATAGTCCCCATGAACCCTCCATACCGGGGATCTTAGGTGGGATGAGACCGAGAGAGAGAGAGGGATCGAGAGAAGAGAGAAGAGAGAGAGAGAGACCAGAGCGTAGACAACGGAGAGAAGAGAGAGGAGAGTCCTCCATGCCAGAGGAACAACACACGGCATAACGTCCGACTATGCCAACTGATGAGGATGACGATGATGAACATCTGCGTGGAGTCAACCTAGGGCGGCATAGAACTGGAGACAAAATTGATGACGGAGGACGATGATGAACATGAGCAGGAGCATAGAGGGCGGCAGAACTATGCTAATTGATGAGGATGACGATGATGAACATGATGCTGTGGAGTATACCAAAGTCTGGTCTCAGACTGCATGACAGAACTGTACGTTTTCGCAAAATTATGTCCTGGCGCCACCCAGGCCCGAGAGGTACAGACACCTGCAGTGCCGGCCAGGAAATTCGGTTCTCAGAGACGCCATCCATTAAGTGGATGAAAATTCGATTGCATGGTACTTGTCTTCCCTGTTGAGCCCATAGCAAATTCGTCCTGGGTAGAGGTTGGGTCATGGAACCCTCACCCCTCCCCCTACCCCCCACCCCATCCCACTACCCCCCCCCCCCCCCCCCCCCCCCACCCCCCCCCCTCCCCCACCCCCCAAAAAAAAAAAAAAAAAAAAAAAAAAAAAAAAAATAGAGGAAAAATGAAAAAGAAAAAAAAATCCAATAAATATTAACAATGCTGATGGGAATCGAACCCACGACCTCCCAGCCACCGGGAATCCGCCACGCTAACCACTGCGCCACGGCAGCGACCTGTTCCCAAACGTGTGTTGGCAGGTGGACGACGACACGTACGTGATCGTGGAGAACTTGCGGTACTTCCTGTCCGGGCCGAACACCGACGACAGCCCGGTTGTTTTCGGGCACCATTTCAACGCACTTCTCCGGCAGGGCTTTTACAGCGGGGGAGGGGGCTACGTTCTCAGCAAGGAGGCGCTGAGACGATTTGGGCAGAAAGGTTCGACTTGGATTGATTGTTTTATGGTTGGCTGGTTAGTTGGTTTGCTTGATTGTTTGTCAGGCTGTTTTTGTGATACTCTCTCTCTCTCTCTCTCTCTCTCTCTCTCTCTCTCTCTCTCCTCTCTCTCTCTCTCTCTCTCTCAGCTGTGGTCTCTGTGTAATTGTGGTCTCTTGTATCCTCTCTGTTTGGTCTCTTGATCTTGTCATCCTGGCTGTCCGATGTGGTGTCTTGTGTGTCTGTGTGTCTTTGTCTCCGGCTGGTGTGTGTATCCGCCAGCGTGTGTGTGTGTGTGTGTGTGTGTGTGTGTGTGTGTGTGTGTGTGTTTATGCGTGGTGTGTGGATATGTGTGTGTGTGTGTGTGTGTGTGTGTGTGTGTGTGTGTGTATGCGTATGCATGTGTGGATATGTGTGTGTGTGTGTGTGTGTGTGTGTGTGTGTGTGTGCGTGCATGTCGCGGATATGTGTGTGTGTGTGTGTGTGTGTGTCTTTAAAGTGTGAAACACAGGGGCTTGATGCAGATTTGCTTTTGTTCGTCACTCTCGCTAGGAAAGAAAAAAAAATATAATGGCGGAAGAAGACGGGGGGCGGGGGAGAATTTATGGAAACTGAGCCTTGGAAGACTTAAATCACACACATGATTTGGAGTCACTATGGCTTTCTTGACGAGTGCATTGCCCACATAGCCACCGTGCTATAGATCCATATACGTCTATCCTTATTCAAAAAAATCTCTAAGACAACTGACTGAAGACAAACAAAACGAACATCTGTCTGAAAAAAAAAAGTCGAAAACGTAGCAATGCTTCCTACACACAAGATACTTTTTCACTCAGAAGAGACTTTGAAATTGATTTGCATTTAACTGTGAATTTGAAAATGAATAACCTGTAACGGGCAAAAAAAGCCGTTTTTGCCAATGAATTGTGAAGACAGCATTAACTTTGCATTGTTTGTTTTGCATATGAAACAAGAGGGGGAAAAGCCGGTCAAAGAAATGAATATCCAAGTACAAAAACAACATTTGATAAAAAGGGGAAAAAAAAAGTCATTCGATTGTCATTTCAACAAAACTGATTCCCCAAATGAAGAACGCACGTAAACGACCCCACGTCAATGAGAGTGCCGCCCGCCTACCGACCACCCCCATCCCACCCCCTCGTTCCCCCTGCAGCCCCCTGTTCCCCTACCAAAACGGAAGTTCCAAGTTTGCCCCACATATCTCGAGCAGACACACGCACGTACCCAGAAACAACAATTGGCAGAAGACATACATGTACGAACACAAATGAACATTGATTCCAGATTTGGTTAGTCTTAAGACTCCCGTACACGCAGGGACACATCTACAACGTGGAGCCAGTGTTGAGGCCAATATTGCAAACATTGTTCCCGATGACGTGGCCAGTCAAGACGATTTGTGAAGTCATCTGCCCACCGAAACTTTACCATGCTTTATATACTGTCTTAAGCTCTTCGATTTGAACAAAGAGATTGTAGTCATTGACAAATTTTTTTGGTGAACAGTTATTGCAGTGGTCAGACGTAAATAGTAAGACAATAATGATATGATACTGAAATAGATACCTGTCCTGTAAAGGTCGATATTCAGCTCCGCTGTGGCAAGTGTACCATTAACGACCGTCGCCATACTTGGTCATCCTCTCCGCCGCACGCATGCGCACGCTCGACAGAAGTGGTTTTACCACTTTCTCCTCAGCCGCCGATTTCATGGCTTTCAGATTTGCAATGTACAATTCGTCGTTTTTACGGCTGTCCGTATCTGAACTTATGAATAATGTATGTGATCGAATTTATCATTGAATCAGTGTTTGTGAAAAAAAACAATCCCATTTCCGAAGGGAAGTAAGCCTCATAATTATGGCCCATGTACCTCTGATCCAGGGAACGGTTCGATTCTGACTGGACAATGGCCAGCAATATTGCCAGGGAAAAAAAATGATTCAAAGGGATCACAGCTCTAGTCTGTCAGCACTGCACTCTCAGCTTTGTGGACAGGTTCGCCCAGTGCTTGAACTAGCGTGGCTCAAACCGCCACACCTGAGACGTTGCTACGTCTGCAGAGGCTGTTTGGTTCTTGAATGTTTTTCTTTCATAATGTACATCTTACTGTATTTGAAGTAAACAAAGGAACATATTAAGAAGTATTGCAAAAAAGATGACACACGTCAAGTTTCGAAAAGGAAAAGACTACTAAAATCAAATAATGAACACATTGCATCTACGTGTGGGCTCGAAGCTTGCACTTTTATTTGACAGAGTGGTACTGTGGGTGATTGACGTTCAGATCCACTGCGCTTTGCGAGAAGAAAAAAAGGAAAGAAGAGCGAATTTATAAAGTCTATTGCTAAACATCGGTTTGTAATAACTCCAATCTGTAGAAAACTTGTTCAAAATATTGTTCATGTTTGCTTTATACTGTTCTGTATCTTGCAGTTCAACTGTTCTGAAAGGGAAACACGTATTTGATAGACAGTTTTCTATTTTACATCTTAATTCATATAGTACAGCATTATAATGAAGTTAAAAAAACATTATCAGCAAAGAGATGATTATCCATATAAAAATAAAAATCACGTGAGATTCATTTTATCGGCATTTCCATTTTTCGTTGAATAACTTTTCTCCAGGGAACTCAAAAAAAAAAAGACCCCCCCCCCCCCCCTCCCCACCACCACCACCTTACAGGTTTGCAACTCCAAAAAGAATGTTTGACAGTATCTCTCTTGTCATTTCACAGTAAGCATTGCATTGTTGGACAAACACCCGTTAACATTTAAACACACATTTTGTTGCGAGAATCCTATGAACTACTGTAATCTGAAGCCATTTTAATCTAACGTTGTTGATTTTATGGTTTAGTTTTAAATACTACTTTCCATGGAATTTAAAGTTTTTATTCTTTCTGACCATGTTTGACAACAGTTAAAGGTCATCATTGGTTTGTGTTAAAAACTGATAGGACAGCCTTGATCCTTTATGTGTGCTATAAATCAGTCTTAATGCAGTGGGTATGTCCCGGTCACTGAAATGACTCGTCTTCAGTTTTATTCCAGTTTTTCTGACCTATTCCTTAATTGAGGACGGATCTTGAACGGTTGACTCACACACAACATTCGACAAACAGAGCAAACAGAGCAAAGCGGCATTCTGTTCGGAAGTCACGTGCACATCATTCTTTCTTTCCTGATACATTCCAGTCCTGTTCACTTTCTTTTGTGGCAGGAAGAGACCCCAGTGTTTGCCGACAGGACGGGGGAGCCGAGGACGTCGATTTTGCCATGTGCATGGAACGCCTGGGAGTGAGAACCGCCAACACCACGGACGCTTTGGGTCGCAGTCGCTTCCACTGCTTTGACCCAGAGACACACCTGTTTGGCGCATACCCGAAACTGGTACTACCAGTATGACACCAGTGGTGCACATAAGGTGTGTGGATGATTAAGGGCAGACATGGGTGTTTAAACTTATCCAGAATCATTACTGTTTTGGTGGCTTCTTTTGTTTTGAATATGTCATACATCACCAGAAAAGTATGAAAACTATCTTGGATTATGCGATTTGGCTTGCCGTTTCCATGGAAGCCATCCAAGATGGCCGACAAATTGATTTTTTTGAAAGAATAAAACTCCAGAACTGTTACATACATTTTAAATTCTGTTTATGTACAGAAGTTATAAACAATATTTTCTGAAACATATACAGAGTTATTTTCACATAGAACTATTTCAGATTTTCTATAAATTTGATAGAATGTGTCCTTTGATTTGGGTAGCAAATCTTGGATGGTTTCCAAGGAAACGGCATGCCAGATCGCATAATCTAAAACATTTACATTCTGTTCAGTGTGAGTATCATCATATATTCAGAACAAAGGAACCCATCAGAGCAATGAATGATTTGGGATCAGTTCAAACTCCCATGTCTGGCCTAAACACAAATAGTTTTGTTGTTTTTGTTTAAGGGTTCTTCTCTCTCTCCATCTGTCTCTATCTCTGTCTCTGTCTCTCTTTGTCTCTGTCTCTGTCTGTCTGTCTGTCTGTCCCTCTGTCTCTGTCTTTGTTGCTCTCTCTCTCTCTCTCTCTCTCTCTCTCTCTCTCTCTCTCTCTCTCTCTCTCTCTCCTGCTATCTCATCTTCTGTGACCCCCTCTGTCTGTAACCCGCACTGTTCATTTACGGCCGCCTCATACATAGCCACATTCAGGTCCCTCTTGTCGCAGCTTCCAGCAGAAACAGCCCACAAGGTGCAATTCTGATCAGGCCCTAATGAGGCCACCCGTCAGAGGAGATACTGCACTGCTCGCAAAAATCACTGCATGTTCAGGAAGGCCTGTTGTAGTTTAACGTGTGCAGGACTCCACCTGCATATGTCAATGACGGCTTAGTCACAAAGCCAGCATCAAAGCATAGGCACAGGTTTTCACCTGCCTTGAAGGATAGATAGCATTTCAGCGAATCATATCAACTGACGGAGTGACCCGACGTTTGAATGTATAGTCATCATAGTGAGTGAGTGAGTTCTTTCATTTAGTCTGTTCACACTGGGTGATGTTGGACTTTTAAAGAAAGGGGTGAGGAGAAAGGGAGCGTTTCTTCAAAATACATTAATTTGATCATGGAAGAAAGCGCTGTTGAACTGAATGGATTTCAAGTGCGTACCAAACATGGATGAATAGAATAGTTTTTTTTTTAGATCAACCGTTGTCGAAATCGGTTTTGGTGGAAGAGTGTTTGGCACCTTTGATTTGTTCTTGTTGTTGTTGCCGTGCATCTGCTTCAGGGCATGGGCAGCATCAGTGAGTACGCCATCACTTTCCATTACGTCAAGCCTGGTGGTATGCAGACTCTGGAGTTTCTCATCTACCATCTGGCGCCGTATGGCATCGTCCGTCGCCGTCAGAGCCTCAACCGACAGTCCTCTCCTACATCCCACGCTAACAGTAGCAGCAATGCCACCCGGGGATGGAAGACCAGATAGATTGGTCCTGTTGTTTACGGATTCTGTAAGCAGTTGGGGAAGGGAGGGGCAAAGATTGGATGGTAGGGTAGAGAGTTTCAGGGGGAGGGAGTTGGCGAATTGCATCCACGACAGATCCCGACGAATGTAATAGATTACAAATGAAATACGTTCTTTTGTGTGCATATGCACTCGTGTTTAGATCATTTAAGAAACAGACGGTATAGTGGCCAGATTCGCTCAAACTGTGCTCGCGATCCATTTGTAACATTCACGTAACGTTTTAAGTCATATTTGTCTCATAAACAATGCAATGAAAATTTGTAAAATTTTATGTGCTTTTGCGTTTAGCAATTCCGGCCTACACTTGCATAGGTAAAAATTGTGAATGAAATATGTTACTGTGTATAATTTGCTTTCTGCCAAATAACACCAGTTCTTTTGTCCGTTAATGCGTAAGAAAACATTGTCTATTGGACGCAGACCACGAAAAAATCATATATCAGAAAGAATATACTTAACTGCGTAAGTCTCCGGACTATAGGCAACCCAGTCGGCGCTGAAACCATTGACTGAGCATCACCGATGTTTCATGACGATGTGAGACGATGCGCAGCCATGTTAAAAACTTCAAATATTTAGATTTCAAATAGATTATTGTAATACCTGAAAATAGGAGCCAAGGAGCTTCCATTTTCATTCAGCATACTCTGAATAGATTTGCCACCTTTCTGAATACAAGACCAGCTTTTATTCTGGAAAACCTCAAAACTATTGGTCAAAAAACAGGTTCAGCTTTTGTATATATGCTCACAGTGCATTCAAGATGCCTTTTGTATTCTCAAAATAGTTCCTACAGTGGACAAATTCATTTAAAACAATCATTGTTAGTCATAAAGTACCATCAACATTTATCAATGTTGTAACATACCTGAACATCGAAATCTTTCGGTTTCTCAACATATGCACTTTGTACGGAATACATTCTGCCATAAACTCATAGACTGATGTTGGATAGGATTTCAGAGACAGTTTTAAAAATTTCTAAAAAAAAATGTTTCCACCCCTACCCCCACCCCCACCCCCAAATCATAATACACCTTTTCGTTTAAATCACATTTTCATCAGCAATTTTCATATTCAGTACTTTATTTTATCCTATTTGCCAGTTTTGCAAACATTCATTGCAAATCATTTCCCTTGAGATAAGTCCGAAAGTCTTCACAGCCTTCTTATTGTCATCGAAGTAAAAAAAAAAAAAACCCGTGAAATTCTTAGTTTATTATTCACCGTGTTGTTGACACACCTCATTCCTCTATAATCTTGCTTTGTTTACAGTTCCATAAAAATACCATCAATATTTTTTTAATTGGAACAATAAATCCACTTAAGTGTCAGGCAAATTTATCGAAAAATCTACATATTTCTTGTTACTAATGCATGCTATTACCATAATGCGTCAACAGGCCTTTTTATGGTCGCTGAGTCTACTCTCTCTCTCTCTCTCTCTCTCTCTCTCTCTCTCTCTCTCTCTCTCGTGATTCCATTTAAAAGTTAGGTCATGTCATCATTACCAATATTCTTTCAATGGATAAACAGACAATGATAAAAACTAGACTGAGACATAAATGAATTTTTTCCTTTTCCTCTTCCTCCTCTTTTCTGGTGATACTAATACTCCGTTTGGCATATACGTGGCTTTGTTCTATTATTTCTCAAAACTGAAAATGTTAGTTTTTCTTGTCAAGAGATTTGTTTATTTCTTTCTTTACCTTCTGATTTGTTTGTTTGTTGCTTGTTTTGTTTTTTTATTTTGTTTTGTTTTTGCTGTCCCATCTTCTGTGCCATCTTTGTGGCATTGCACCCACGCCGCTCAAACCAACCCGCTACCCCATCCCCCACCCCACCCCACCCCAGTCCCATAGCCACAGCCTTCTTCCGTTTTCTTTGTTCTTCGGTTATATGTGTGAGGATGATCGTAGATGAGGTTTTGGCGGATGTGACCATGCATTTTTAATGTTCATCAGTCAGGTACTACATTCCGCCTTCGGGAATATTAATTTCTTCCATTTGTGCCTCTGTGTGTATGGTGTGGTGTGGTGTGGTGTGATGTGGTGTGATGTGAAGTGGTGTGTGGTGTGTGTGTGTGTGTGTGTGTGTGTGTGTGTGGGTGTGTGTGTGTGTGTGTGTGCGAGTGCATATGCCCGTTGTTGTTAAGGAAAATGTGTGGTAATGGGTAATGTGGTTCTATTTATTGACTGATTGGCTAACCGATTGGTTGATTGATCGATGATTGATTGATTCATTCATTCATTAGTCTGACTGTCTGTCTATCAGCAAGATTACGCAAAAATTACGGAACCGATCTTAACAAAACGCGGTGGAAGGAAGGAATATAACCCAAGGATAAATGCGCTGAATCTCGGTGCGGATCCGTGCTGCGGATCCGGATCAAAGGGCGGATCTGGGGATCCATTCGACCTTGGCGGCGGTCGTGCTCTCCCGACTGCATTCGCAGGTTTAGAATTTGCGATGGGTGTGATGTTGGTGTGTGTCTTGTTGTCGACGTCGTTTGGGATGGGTGTGAAGTGGGTGTGTGTCTTGTTGTCGTTGTGATTTGGAATGGGTATTATGTGTGTGTGTGTGTGTGTGTGTGGTGTGGGTGTGTTGTTTTCGTTGTGATTTGGAATGGGTGTGATGTGGGTGTGTGTCTTGTTGTCGTTGTGATTTGGAATGGGGTGTGATGTGGGTGTGTGTCTTGTTGTCGCTGTGATTTGGAATGGGTGTGATGTGGGTGTGTGTGTCTTGTTGTCGTTGTGATTTGGAATGGGTGTGATGTGGGTGTGTATCTTGTAGTCGCTGTGATTTGGAATGGGTGTGATGTGGGTGTGTGTCTTGTTGTTGTGATTTGGAATGGGTGTGATGTGGGTGTGTGTCTTTGTCGCTGTGATTTTGAATGGGTGTGATGTGGGTGTGGATCTTGTTGTCGCTGTGATTTGGAATGGGTGTGATGTGGGTGTGTGTCTTGTCGTTGTGATTGGAATGGGTGTGATGTGGGTGTTTGTCTTGTTGTCGCTGTGATTTGGAATGGTGTGATGTGGGTGTGTGCCTTGTTGTCGCTGTGATTTGGAATGGGTGTGATGTGGGTGTGGATCTTGTTGTCGCTGTGATTTGGAATGGATGTGATGTGGGTGTTGTCTTGTTGTCGCTGTGATTTGGAATGGATGTGATGTGGGTGTGATGCGCGTGCGTGCCTTGTCGTCGTTGTGATATTTGGAGTGGGTGTGATGTGGGTGTATGTCTTGTCGTCGGTGTCGTTTGGGATGGATATGATGTGGGTATGTGTCTTGGTTGTCGTTGTTGGTTTTGGATGGGTGTGATATGGGTGTGTGTCTTGTCGTCGGTGTTATTTGGGATTGATATGATGTGGGTGTGGATCTTGTGTGTTGTTGTGATTTGGAATGGGGTGTGATGTGGGGTGTGTCTTTGTTGTCGTTGTGATTTGGAATGGGTGTGATGTGGGTGTGTGTCTTGTTGTCGCTGTGATTTGGAATGGGTGTGATGTGGGTGTGGTCTTGTTGTCGTTGTGATTTGGAATGGGTGTGATGTGGGTGTGTATCTTGTAGTCGCTGTGATTTGGAATGGGTGTGATGTGGGTGTGTGTCTTGTTGTTGTGATTTGGAATGGGTGTGGTGATGGTGGTGTGTGTCTTGTCGCTGTGATTTGGAATGGGTGTGATGTGGGTGTGGATCTTGTTGTCGCTGTGATTTGGAATGGGTTGTGATGTGGGTGTGTGTCTTGTCGTTGTGATTTGGAATGGGTGTGATGTGGGTGTTTGTCTTGTTGTCGCTGTGATTTGGAATGGGGTGTGATGTGGGTGTGTGCCTTGTTGTCGCTGTGATTGGGAATGGGTGTGATGTGGGTGTGGATCTTGTTGTCGCTGTGATTTGGAATGGATGTGATGTGGGTGTTGTCTTGTTGTCGCTGTGATTTGGAATGGGATGTGATGTGGGTGTGATGCGCGTGCGTGCCTTGTCGTCGTTGTGATTTGGAGTGGGTGTGATGTGGGGTGTATGTCTTGTCGTCGGTGTCGTTTGGGATGGATATGATGTGGGTATGTGTCTTGTTGTCGTTGTGGTTTTGGATGGGGTGTGATATGGGTGGTGTGTCTTGTCGTCGGTGTTATTTGGGATTGATATGATGTGTGGGTGTGGATCTTTGTGTTTGTTGTGATTTGAAATGGGTTGTGATGTGGTGTGTGTGTCTGGTGTTGTGTGATTTGGAATGGGTGTGATGTGGGTGTGGATCTTGCTATAGTTTGTGAATTGGAATGGGTGTGTGATGTGGGTGTGGATCTTGTCTTTGTGATTTGGAATGGGTGTGATGTTGGTGTGTGTCTTGTCGTCGTTGTGATTTGGAGTGGGTGAGATGGTGGGTGTGGATCTTGTCGTTGTGATTTGGAATGGGGTGTGATGTTGGCGTTTGTCTTGTCGTCGCTGTGATTTGGAATGGGTGTGATGTGGGTGTGGATCTTGTTGTCGTTGTGATTTGGAATGGGTGTGATGTTGGTGTGGTGTCTTGTCGTCGTTTGATTTGGAATGGGTGTGATGTGGGTGTGGATCTTGTTGTGTTTGTGATTGGAAATGGGTGTGATGTGGGTGTGGATCTTTTTTGTTTTCGTGATTTGGAATGGGTGTGTGATGTGGGTGTGGATCTTGTTGTCGCTGTGATTGGAATGGTGTGATGTGGGTGTGGATCTTCTTGTCGTTGTGATTTGGAATCCTTGTGGTGTGAGAGGTGTGTCTTTGTTATTGTTGTACCTTGTTCAGACATTGACCTGCTTGCAGCCTTGGTGTGGCCATTGTGGTCGGCTGAGCCTTATACAACGACTTGTTTATGGTGGCTTTTTGTAGGCTGCAATGGTGGTGGTGGTGGTAATGGTGGTGGGGGTAAACTTTGTTGGTTGTGAAGATGTTGAATTCAGAGTGGAGTGGCTGCGCGGATGAAATTGAAACAATGGTAAAAACCGAATAACTTGGCCGCCAGACAAAGGAAAACAGCTAATTACCAAAACAAACACAACGCGTTTCGACCTATTTAGGTCTTCCTCAGGCAGGACAAAGTCAACAGTCAATGCGAACAAAAAACAAACAAAAAAACCCAAAGGACGAGCAAGCAGTCATTTTTCTCTTTTCGACCTGGGCGCAAAATTTGGTGTGTCTTCTCTTGTTGTGTTGTTTGCTGTACAACCAGAGTTTTCTGACGATAAATTGGTTTCAGTCAGTCAGTTGGTGGTTTTGCACCAAGATCTGCATTTAAACCGGAGAGCCAGGTTACCATCATTCGTCCTATGTTTTCATTGCTTAGAAACGTTATTTGTCTTGCCTGAAGAAGTATGTTGTGTTTGTTTTGTAATTTGCTTGTAACGTTTTCTTTGTTTGGTGGTCCAGCAAATCTGTTTTGGCTCTTGTATGATGGTACTCTGTATGATGATGTGATTTTTTTTGTTTTGTTCTCTGTTGGTGGTGTTCTTTGTTGGCTATGATGGAGTGATTCTTTTGTTGGCTGTGATGGTGTTATTTTTTTGTTGTTGTTGGCTGTTGTTGCTGACGATAACTAGGAGGTCACGATTGAGAGAACTTGTCTGGAACTTAACGCATTTTGCCATGAGCATGTATCCAGACCACTGCTGTCATCGGTCGTCCTCTGTGTTGTCCGGGGGGGGGGGGGGGGGGGGGGGGATGGGGGGGGGAGGGGGGGGGGGACGCACACACTATCAGGCACATCCGTTTTGTGAGATCTAGGTTTTGTGTGTTGTCTCTCATTCTTTGGGTGTGTTGTGTGTGTGTGTCACCACCACACACACAACACACAACACACACACCCACCCCACACACACACACACACACACACACACACACACACACAACACACACACACACCACACACACACACACACATGAGCAAACAGAGAAAGAGAGAGAGACAGAGAGAGCCCAAGTGCACATACGTTACGAATGTGGTCTTGTTTATAGAGCAAATGCGTGTCTCTATCGTGAATGGGTTTCTGGCATTGCAGGGGTATAGCCATGGTAATAAAGTGACGAGTGCTGGTGCGAGTCGTAATTTACAAACGCGTGTGTCGTTTTGAACGAATAGAAATTTGCAATGTGTCTGCATGTTAACTGTCTCTCTCTCTCTCTCTCTCTCTCTCTCTCTCTCCTCTCTCTCCTCTCTATCCTATATCTATATATATATATAATATATAATATATATATATATACATGTATGTGTGTGCGTGTGTGTGTGTGGTGTGTATGGTGTGTGTGTGTGTGTGGTGTGTGTGTGTGTGTGTGTGTGTGTGTGTGTTTTAGAACTGAACGCACCCTTGAGACTTCACGTCATCCATATCCTCCCTCCTCTTCCAATGAACAGACTAGACTGAAAGAAAAATCACACGTTCCAAATAATCAATTAATGTACAAAAAAAAAAAAACAACAACAACAAGTAGACACAATTCACAAAGTCAGGGCGAAAGAAAGAGCTAGAGGATCAGATAAGGTCTGTGCTCCTGTACACATGTTATTTCACGCCCCCTTCCTCCTCTCCCTCCCTTCCCAACCACCACGTCAAAAGTCTGCATGGCCACACAGTTCTTTAGCAGTCTGTAAGAGTGCGAGGCGAGGAATTGAACGAAGCACAAAGCGAAAGGACACATTTTATTTCAAGAGGTTCATGGAATCAGCATAAATGGACTATTGTGTAGATAATTATACGAATAGGCATAAGAATGATGATGATGATGATGATGATGATGATGATCTTGATCGTGATCATGATGATATAATAGAATCCAAATCGAAGGACCATTGTTAGCTGCACCGGTCTTTTTAGTTCCAATAAGTTTTGCTTTGAGCTATTTCTGGAAGAAAAGAAGACTGAACCAGCCGCTGTGGCGAAGAGTTAGCGACGCGGACTCCCGGCTGGGAGATCGTGGATTCAATCCCATCAGAGTCCATGTGAGTCTTTTCTGCCCCGAACGGCTCCTACCAGAGTTGAGTTTGCTGCGGACTCAGTTGGGAAGACTGGGACCACACAGTCGAGTTTTCATCCACTTAATGGATGCGTTTGTCTGAGAGTGTTGCTCAAATTTCCTGACCCAACACTGCAGGTGCCTGTATCACTCGGGCCTGGTTGATGCCGGGATATATTATGAAAGGAAGCGTAGAGTACAGCCCTGCCATGTAGTCTCAGACCGAAATGGAAATCCGTAGCATCATCTTAATCATCCTCATTCTCAGCGATGCCCTTTCATGCCCTGCTCTCAGGGTGACATCAATTTCACGATGTTCCCTTTCCTCTCCATCTTGGTCGTGCTTGGGTTCCGTTGGGGTCACGGTATCGGGAGTCCATGGGGCTGCGTTGGCATGGGACGTGGTGGGCCCTACGGAGGGATTGCTTGGGTTTAGCTCTGTTTGGTCACGCCG
>JADBJO010010089.1:5000-7500 GCA_016801955.1 Conus betulinus
ATACTGGCTCACAGTCAATCATTTACTTCCTTACAGTCAATGCCCTAGATACTGGCTGACAGTCAAATTCTTTATATACTTCCTTACAGTCAATCCCCTAGATACTAGCTTACAGTCAATCCCCTAGATACTGGCTTGCCGTCAATACTCTGGACACTGGCCTACAGTCAATCCTCTATATACTGGTTTACAGTCAGTCCCCTATGCACTGGCTTACAGTCAATGCCCTGGATACAGCTTACAGTCAATCCCCTTGATCCTGGCTTACAGTCAGTCTTTTATATACTTGCTTACAGTCCATCCCCAAGATACTGGCTTACAGTCAATCATTGATATACTTCCTTACAGTCAATCTCCAAGTTACTGTCTTACACTCAACCCCGAGATACTAGCTGGCAGTCAGTCCCCTAGACACTGGCTCACAGTCAATCCTCTAGATACTGGCTAACAGTCAATCCCCTAGATTCTGGCTACAATCAATTTCCTGGATACTGTTGACAGCCAATCCCCTTCACACTAACTTACAGTCAATACACTACTAGACACGGCTTACAATCTTCTAGACACTGAGTTACAGTCAATACAGTAGAAATCCGACTTACAGCCAACCCCCTCTATACTGGCTTACAGTCAATCTCCTAGATACTGGCTGACAGCCCATCCTCTGGATATCGGCTTACTGTCGATCCCCTCTATACTGGCTTACAGTCAATCCTCTATATACTGGCTTACAGTCAATCCTCTATATACTGGCTTACAGTCAAACCCTTAGATACTGGTTTAAAGTCAATCCTCTATATACTTCCTTATAGTGAATCCTCTATATACTTCCTTATAGTCAATCCCCCACATACTGGCTTACACTCAATCATCCCCCTAGATACTAACTTACAGTCAATTCCCTGGATACTGGCTCACAGTCGATCCCTTAGATACAAACTGACAGTCAATCCCCTAGACACCAATTTACAGTCAATTTCCTTGACACTGGCCTACAGTCAGTCACCCACACCCAGCAGGGGTGCACTTGGACACCATAAGCCACCGTTCGCCTCAAAAAACATAGATACGAAAAGAATAAAGAAAATACAAGATCACAACGAACTTTTATGATACTCAAAACAAACAAACAAACAAAAAGGCCTTGCAGCATTGTACTGGGAAAGAAATCAGGTGATCTATGGAACAATTGTAACAGAGGGATCGGAAAGCTGGAAGGAGATAACGAGAGGACAGGGAAGGAGTGGAAGACACGAGGATGCTGGAAAAGAGGGAGTTACAAGCATCACTTTTATGAGGATGGGGGCATTGTTTCTGCCATGAAACCACACAGGCCTCCCACTTGGAAGCCTGGATAAACTCCCAATTAAAACAGATTCAATGTGGATTAGCGATGCCGGGATTATGGCGGACCGCGCTGGACCCAGCAGTGGCTGTGGGCGGTGCGGAAGGGGGGGGGGGATGGGAATGGGGGGGGGGGGGGGGGTTCAATGCCACTGAGGTGGTACAAACGAGGGGAGTGTCAAGAAACGATTTCATTATTAAGATATATTAAGTGGTGTGTTTGTTTTTGAGGGACTCGTAGCTCAAACCAATACAACAAACTGGTTATACATCGTCATGGGTAAAAAATTATTTCTCTCTCCAGATATTTAGATCTAAACAATCATAGTCAGCTAAATAATACTGATTGTTTCACACTGAGATGAGGCGAGAGAGAGAGAGAGTGAGGGAAAGAGAGAGTGAGAGAGAGAGAGAGAGAGAGAGAGAGCGAGAGTGAGAGAGAGAGAGAGAGAGAGAGAGAGAGAGAGAGGAGTGGAAGGAATGGGGTGGGGGTTGGCAGTGAGAGTCATGATTCCATACTGCCATTTCAAAATAATACTCCTTGGCTGCGGGGCTAACTCTATCATGTTAAGAACAGTAATTTTGCCACCTCTCGAAAATGATGACGCTTCAGCTGTCTGTCTCCATTATAGGACCAGTAATTCTCTCTGACTCTCTGCTCAGACAATTTACCCTATAATACGCATCAGAGAATTTCCAGATTCGTCTCAAAACGACATCTCTTCTTCGTGGGTACTCTGTCACAGGAAATGAAACTCTTTCAATCCTCCCAGCTGAGATGATGGCACACCTCATATGTATGTGTCCATCAAGGGAGCGGTGAGTCTCCCTGAAGGTTCCACGAAGCAGACAGAATCAGAACCCAAAGAAAGGAAGGCGACAATCAGCGAGAACCACTACTGAAATCAGATCTGTCTGGCGACCCCACCACCCCAAACACCAAGTCAAGTACCTTGTCACCTCTCATCTCTCTCATTTGGCTGCGGGTAGTTTTCATTCTCAATCCTCCCTCCACCCCCTCACTCATCCTTTTCCTTTCAGTCATCTCTCCTACAGCCTCCTTGGCGACAACAGTAATTGGTAGGACTGTCTGCGATCTCCGCGTGTGTATCGGTTCCTGCTTTCCATGTCCCTTTGCTCTATGTCCCTATCTTTA
>JADBJO010010089.1:15000-34129 GCA_016801955.1 Conus betulinus
CACATCTGCCCCTGTCTTCCTTGCCCAAGAAGATCGTTTACAAGTGACAGATGTGCAAGACAGAGAGCAGACAAGAACACTAGGCAGAAAACAGGAGAAATGGTCAGGAATCGTTCGTTCAGATTACATCGGAAATTTGATTTGTAATATGGGCACGCTACCGGTGTTATATATTGTGTGTGTGTGTGTAAGCGTGAGTTCTGCATGTGTTTCACGCGGCCTGTATCTTTTTACAATTTGATTTTTTGGGGGGTGCGTTCAGGGAGGGTGTGTTAAGGAATGGTGTGTTGACAAGAATTTCCATTTGTGCCTGCAATTGTTATGATCTCAACTTTTGAATTCAGAGTTGCTAGATGGGTTTGCATAATATCAGCCACTTTTCTGTAGAACATAGGTTGCATTTTTTAGAGATATTGTTGTATGGTGCTGCTCTTTTTATAATTTTCCATGATATATATATTATAGTCTATTTTTTTATCTTTAAGTTTCCAAATGTGTTTGCTTAGTTCTGTTTGGTTTTTATATTTTTCATTTTTGAAGGACTGTTTATGGTTTGCATATCTAGTTTTGAAATGGTTTGCAGTAATCCCTATGTATGTTTCTTTGTCACTATCAGTTGTTACTGTGGCTTGGTATACAATATTATTGTAAAGGCATTTATTATTCAGGGGGCATTGATCTTTTTTGTGCAGTTACAAGATGTCCTTTTGTTACCCTTTTTGGCTGTGTTGCCTTTAGTTTTGTTAGATGAGTCAATTATGTTTTTGAGGTTGGGCATACATGAATATGATAGCTTGATGGTGTTTTTATTGAATATTTTAGATAGTACATGTTCTTTTGGAAATGATGTTATAAGAATTTTAAAGAATTCTTTTCCTACATTAGTCTTTATTCTTCCATCATATGGGGGATTATACCATATGATCTTCCTTTTCCTGTTTTTCTTATTACTGTTCATGTTATTATCTGGGTTGTATTGTAGTTTGTAGTTGTAGCCACTTTTTTTCAGTGCCTCTTGGTATTCAACTGCTGCACTGTTGAATACTTTCTCGTTGCATGACAGGTTAGATAGTCTTTTGTTTATGCCATTGGGTATGTTTTTTTAGGATAGAAGTGGATGGGTACTTTTGATGTCTACGTAGATGGGTGTATCATTAGGTTTTTTATATGGTTTGTATACATGGTCATTAAGGTCTAATGTTATGTCTAGGTAGTTTACTACCTTCTTGTTGGCTTCTACTGTGATTTTTAAGTGTGGCTTTGGAAGATTTTGCAAAGTTCTTTTTCTTATTTTCAATGGTTTTTGGTTTATTGTTTAGCGCGGCGAGGCCATCGTCTCTGTACAAGCCAACCTGTGTTACCAAGTGTTTTCTGTATATTGGATAACATGAATAGTCCAACTAGTTCACATGTTTCGGCACCATCATATGAACCCATTGTGACATCAAATGTGGAATTATTGCTGTTTTTTTTTGTCCAAGTATCATTACTGCTGTGGAGTAGAGTTTTTTTTTAGTGTGGAAGATGATTTCCATCTCAGCCTCTGTTATGTTTGTATATTTGTTAGCAAATTTTAAAGCTTTGGTAAGCAATTCCTCATCTATGGATGGATAAAAATCCACTATGTCAAAAGTGATGAACACTGTGTTTTTCTGTTGTTAATTTCTTGAACCATTGGATAACTTCGTAGCTATTTTTCCAAAGGTTGTATTCAGTGTTTGATTTATGTCCTCTATAGACTTTTCCAGAATTTTTTTGCTTATTTTGCCTAATTCAGACTTGGATGGTTTATTAATCTACATGTTGGGTTGTTGGGGAAATTAGGTTTGTGATCTTTAAGTGTTATAAAAGCTTCTTTATTGCTGTTGTTTCTATCCTATCATTTAGATCCATACGGTGCACAAGTTCTTTTTTTCTTTTTTACAAATGCTGTCATATGTGGTTTGATCCGTTTTTTTGTAGTTTTTTCTGAATATTTTTGTTGAGGAGTTGAGAGTATTCATTAGGTTCCATTTTATAGAAATTGCTTGTCTTATCAGCCTTTACGAATACTTTTTGTCATTTTGAATTTGTTTATTTCATTTTGTAATTTTGTTTGGAATTGTTGTATGATTTTCTGAATTCAATATTGGCTATTAGTCTTTTCATATTGTCTTCAAAAGGTTTCATTTCCTCTATTATGGGTGGCGATCTCCATGACTTAAAACCGTATGTTTTTTTATCTTCACATTTTGCATCAGGGTTCAGGAAGAAGAACGCCTTCCATCTCATGTTGCGCACAAATTTTTCAGTCTGCTCTATTAGTTTTTTGATGTAAGATTGTGGGTTAGAAAACGGTATATTTTTAGTGGACTGCCCAAAGTTGATTTTCTCCATTTTAAGTTTAGGTTCTGTCAGGCTAGAGTGCTCAACGTAAGGAGCGATTATCACAAATAAAACTAGAGAGCCAGCAAGAAGAAGGGAGCGACATAAGTTTAAAAATGTGATAAAAAAGAGATTAAAAAAAAACACCAACAACTTGTTTCCAGCTCTCTGCTCTCTTCAGGGTGTTCATTTTGGGCACGCTACCGGTGTTATATATATTGTGTGTGTGTAAGCGTGAGTTCTGCATGTGTTTCACGCGGCCTGTATCTTTTTACAATTTTGATTTTTTGGGGGGTGCGTTCAGGGAGGGTGTGTTAAGGAATGGTGTGTTGACAAGAATTTCCATTTGTGCCTGCAATTGTTTATGATCTCAACTTTTGAATTCAGAGTTGCTAGATGAGGTTTGCATAATATCAGCCACTTTTCTGTAGAACATAGGTTGCATTTTTTAGAGATATTGTTGTATGGTGCTGCTCTTTTTATAATTTTCCATGATATATTATAGTCTATTTTTTTATCTTTAAGTTTCAAATGTGTTTGCTTAGTTCTGTTTGGTTTTTATATTTTTCATTTTTGAAGGACTGTTTATGGTTTGCATATCTAGTTTTGAAATGGTTTGCAGTAATCCCTATGTATGTTCTTTGTCACTATCAGTTGTTACTGTGGCTTGGTATACAATATTATTGTAAAGGCATTTATTATTCAGGGGGCATTGATCTTTTTTTGTGCAGTTACAAGATGTCCTTTTGTTACCTTTTTGGCTGTGTTGCCTTTAGTTTTGTTAGATGAGTCAATTATGTTTTTGAGGTTGGGCATACATGAATATGATAGCTTGACGGTGTTTTTATTGAATATTTTAGATAGTACATGTTCTTTGGAAATGATGTTATAAGAATTTTAAAGAATTCTTTTCCTACATTAGTCTTTATTCTTCCATCATATGGGGGATTATTATACCATATGATCTTCCTTTTCCTGTTTTTTATTACTGTCATGTTCATGTTATTATCTGGGTTGTATTGTAGTAGTTTGTAGTTGTAGCCACTTTTTTTCAGTGCCTCTTGGTATTCAACTGCTGCACTGTTGAATACTTTCTCGTTGCATGACAGGTTAGATAGTCTTTTGTTTATGCCATTGGGTATGGTTTTTAGGATAGAAGGTGGATGGTTACTTTTGATGTCTACGTAGATGGGTGTATCATTAGGTTTTTTTATATGGTTTGTATACATGGTCATTAAGGTCTAATGTTATGTCTAGGTAGTTTACTACCTTCTTGTTGGCTTCTACTGTGATTTTTAAGTTGTGGCTTTGGAAGATTTTGCAAAGTTCTTTTTTCTTATTTTCAATGGTTTTTGGTTTATTGTTTAGCGCGGCGAGGCCATCGTCTCTGTACAAGCCAACCTGTTTACCAAGTGTTTTCTGTATATTGGATAACATGAATAGTCCAACTAGTTCACATGTTTCGGCACCATCATATGAACCCATTGTGACATCAAATGTGGAATTATTGCTGCTGGTTTTTTTTGTCCAAGTATCATTACTGCTGTGGAGTAGAGTTTTTTTTTTAGTGTGGAAGATGATTTTTCCATCTCAGCCTCTGTTATGTTTGTATATTTGTTAGCAAAATTTTAAAGCTTTGGTAAGCATTCCTCATCTATGGATGGATGGATAAAAATCCACTATGTCAAAAGTGATGAACACTGTGTTTTTCTGTTTGTTAATTTCCTTGAACCATTGGATAACTTCGTAGCTATTTTTCCAAAGGTTGTATTCAGTGTTTGATTTTATGTCCTCTATAGACTTTTCCAGAATTTTTTTGCTTATTTTGCCTAATTCAGACTTGGATGGGTTATTAATCTACATGTTGGGTTGTTGGGGAAATTAGGTTTGTGATCTTTAAGTGTTATAAAAGCTTCTTTTATTGCTGTTGTTTCTATCCTATCATTTAGATCCATACGGTGCACAAGTTCTTTTTCTTTTTTTACAAATGCTGTCATATGTGGTTTGATCCGTTTTTTTTGTAGTTTTTTGAATATTTTTGTTGAGGAGTTGAGAGTATTCATTAGGTTCCATTTTATAGAAATTGCTTGTCTTATCAGCCTTTACGAATACCTTTTTGTCATTTTGAATTTGTTTTATTTCATTTTGTAATTTTGTTTGGAAATTGTTGTATGATTTTCTGAATTCAAGAGCCAGCAAGAACTCCAAAAACGCTCAACCGGGAAGGGAGCGACATAAGTTTAAAAATGTGATTAAAAAAGAGATTAAAAAAACACCAACAAACTTGTTTCCAGCTCTCTGCTCTCTTCAGGGTGTTCATTTTGGGCACGCTACGGGTTATATATATTGTGTGTGTAAGCGTGAGTTCTGCATGTGTTTCACGCGGCCTGTATCTTTTTACAATTTTTTGATTTTTTTTGGGGGGTGCGTTCAGGGAGGGTGTGTTAAGGAATGGTGTGTGTTGAAGAATTTCCATTTGTGCCTGCAATTGTTTATGATCTCAACTTTTGAATTCAGAGTTGCTAGATGAGGTTTGCATAATATCAGCCACTTTTCTGTAGAACATAGGTTGCATTTTTTAGAGATATTGTTGTATGGTGCTGCTCTTTTTATATTTTTTCCATGATATATTATAGTCTATTTTTTTATCTTTAAGTTTCCAAATGTGTTTGCTTAGTTCTGTTTGGTTTTTATTTTTCATTTTTGAAGGACTGTTTATGGTTTGCATATCTAGTTTTGAAATGGTTTGCAGTAATCCCTATGTATGTTTCTTTGTCACTATCAGTTGTTACTGTGGCTTGGTATACAATATTATTGTAAAGGCATTTATTATTCAGGGGGCATTGATCTTTTTTGTGCAGTTACAAGATGTCCTTTTGTTACCCTTTTTGGCTGTGTTGCCTTTAGTTTTGTTAGATGAGTCAATTATGTTTTTGAGGTTGGGCATACATGAATATGATAGCTTGACGGTGTTTTTATTGAATATTTTAGATAGTACATGTTCTTTTGGAAATGATGTTATAAGAATTTTAAAGAATTCTTTTCCTACATTAGTCTTTATTCTTCCATCATATGGGGGATTATACCATATGATCTTCCTTTTCCTGTTTTTCTTATTACTGTTCATGTTATTATCTGGGTTGTATTGTAGTTTGTAGTTGTAGCCACTTTTTTTCAGTGCCTCTTGGTATTCAACTGCTGCTGTTGAATACTTTCTCGTTGCATGACAGGTTAGATAGTCTTTTGTTTATGCCATTGGGTATGGTTTTTAGGATAGAAGGTGGATGGTTACTTTTGATGTCTACGTAGATGGGTGTATCATTAGGTTTTTTATATGGTTTGTATACATGGTCATTAAGGTCTAATGTTATGTCTAGGTAGTTTACTACCTTCTTGTTGGCTTCTACTGTGATTTTTAAGTTGTGGCTTTGGAAGATTTTGCAAAGTTCTTTTTTCTTATTTTCAATGGTTTTTGGTTTATTGTTTAGCGCGGCGAGGCCGTCTCTGTACAAGCCAACCTGTTTACCAAGTGTTTTCTGTATATTGGATAACATGAATAGTCCAACTAGTTCACATGTTTCGGCACCATCATATGAACCCATTGTGACATCAAATGTGGAATTATTGCTGTTTTTTTTTTTGTCCAAGTATCATTACTGCTGTGGAGTAGAGTTTTTTAGTGTGGAAGATGATTTCCATCTCAGCCTCTGTTATGTTTGTATATTGTTAGCAAATTTTAAAGCTTTGGTAAGCAATTCCTCATCTATGGATGGATAAAAATCCACTATGTCAAAAGTGATGAACACTGTGTTTTTCTGTTTGTTAATTTCCTTGAACCATTGGATAACTTCGTAGCTATTTTTCCAAAGGTTGTATTCAGTGTTTGATTTTATGTCCTCTATAGACTTTTTTCCAGAATTTTTTTGCTTATTTTGCCTAATTCAGACTTGGATGGGTTTATTAATTTATTAATCTACATGTTGGGGTGTTGGGGAAATTAGGTTTGTGATCTTTTGTTTTATAAAAGCTTCTTTTATTGCTGTTGTTTCTATCCTATCATTTAGATCCATACGGTGCACAAGTTTTTTTTTTTTACAAATGCTGTCATATGTGTGGTTTGATCGTTTTTTTGTAGTTTTTCTGAAAATTTTTGTTGAGGAAATCAACTTTGGGCAGTCCACTAAAAATATACCGTTTTCTAACCCACAATCTTACGAAAAAAAAAAAACTAATAGAGCAGACTGAAAAAAATTTGTGCGCAACATGAGATGGAAGGCGTTCTTCTTCCTGAACCCTGATGCAAAAATGTGATAAAAAAAAAACATACGTTTTTAAGTCATGGAGATCGCCACCCATAATAGAGGAAATGAAACCTTTTGAAGACAATATGAAAAGACTAATAGCCAATATTGAATTCAGAAAATCATACAACATTTCCAAACAAAATTACAAAATGAAATAAAACAAATTCAAAATGACAAAAAAGGTATTCGTAAAGGCTGATAAGATAAGACAAGCAATTTCTATAAAATGGAACCTAATGAATACTCTCAACTCCTCAACAAAAATATTCAGAAAAAAAACTACAAAAAAAACGGATCAAACCACATATGACAGCATTTGTAAAAAAAAAAAAAGAACTTGTGCACCGTATGGATCTATGATAGGATAGAAACAACAGCAATAAAAGAAGCTTTTATAACACTTAAAGATCACAAACCTAATTTCCCCCCAACAACCCAACATGTAGATTAATAAACCCATCCAAGTCTGAATTAGGCAAAATAAAAAAAAAAAAAAAATTCTGGAAAAGTCTATAGAGGACATAAAATCAAACACTGAATACAAACTTTGGAAAAATAGCTACGAAGTTATCCAATGGTTCAAAAAATTAACAAACAAAAAAAAACACAGTGTTCATCACTTTGACATAGTGGGATTTTTATCCATCCATAGATGAGGAGGAATCTTACCAAAGCTTTAAAATTTGCTAACAAATATACAAACATAACAGAGGCTGAGATGGAAATCATCTTCCACAAAAAAAAAAACTCTACTCACAGCAGTAATGATAATATGATAAACAAAAAAAAAAAACAGCAATAATTCCACATTTGATGTCACAATGGGTTCATATGATGGTGCCGAAACATGTGAACTAGTTGGACTATTCATGTTATCCAATATACAGAAAACACTTGGTAAACAGGTTGGCTTGTACAGAGACGATGGCCGCCGCGCTAAACAATAAACCAAAAAAAAACCATTGAAAATAAGAAAAAAAAAGAACTTTGCAAAATCTTCCAAAGCCACAACTTAAAAAAATCACAGTAGAAGCCAACAAGAAGGTAGTAAACTACCTAGACATAACATTAGACCTTAATGACCATGTATACAAACCATATAAAAAACCTAATGATACACCCATCTACGTAGACATCAAAAGTAACCATCCACCTTCTATCCTAAAAACCATACCCAATGGCATAAACAAAAGACTATCTAACCTGTCATGCAACGAGAAAGTATTCAACAGTGCAGCAGTTGAATACCAAGAGGCACTGAAAAAAAAAAGTGGCTACAACTACAAACTACAATACAACCCAGATAATAACATGAACAGTAATAAGAAAAAAACAGGAAAAGGAAGATCATATGGTATAATCCCCCATATGATGGAAGAATAAAGACTAAAGACTAATGTAGAAAAGAATTCTTTAAAATTCTTATAACATCATTTCCAAAAGAACATGTACTATCTAAAATATTCAATAAAAACACCGTCAAGCTATATCATATTCATGTATGCCCAACCTCAAAAACATAATTGACTCATCTAACAAAAAACTAAAGGCAACACAGCCAAAAAGGGTAACAAAAGGACATCTTGTAACTGCACAAAAAAAGATCAATGCCCCCTGAATAATAAATGCCTTTACAATAATATTGTATACCAAGCCACAGTAACAACTGATAGTGACAAAGAAACATACATAGGGATTACTGCAAACCAATTTTCAAAACTAGATATGCAAACCATAAACAGTCCTTCAAAAATGAAAAAATATAAAAAACCAAACAGAACTAAGCAAACACATTTGGAAACTTAAAGATAAAAAAATAGACTATAATATATCATGGAAAATTATAAAAAGAGCAGCACCATACAACAATATCTCTAAAAAATGCAACCTATGTTCTACAGAAAAGTGGCTGATATTATGCAAACCTCATCTAGCAACTCTGAATTCAAAAGTTGAGATCATAAACAATTGCAGGCACAAATGGAAATTCTTGTCAACACACCATTCCTTAACACACCCTCCCTGAACGCACCCCCCAAAAAATCAAAATTGTAAAAAGATACAGGCCGCGTGAAAAACACATGCAGAACTCACGCTTACACACACAATATATATAACACCGGTAGCGTGCCCCAAAATGAACACCCTGAAGAGAGCAGAGAGCTGGAAACAAGTTTGTTGGTGTTTTTTTAATCTCTTTTTTAATCACATTTTTAAAACTTATGTCGCTCCCTTCCCGGTTGAGCGTTTTTGGAGTTCTTGCTGGCTCTCTAGTTTTATTTGTGATAATCGCTCCTTACGTTGAGCACTCTAGCCTGACAGAACCTAAACTTAAAATGGAGAAAATCAACTTTGGGCAGTCCACTAAAAATATACCGTTTTTCTAACCCACAATCTTACATCAAAAAACTAATAGAGCAGACTGAAAAATTTGTGCGCAACATGAGATGGAAGGCGTTCTTCTTCCTGAACCCTGATGCAAAATGTGAAGATAAAAAAAACATACGTTTTTTAAGTCATGGAGATCGCCACCCATAATAGAGGAAATGAAACCTTTTGAAGACAATATGAAAAGACTAATAGCCAATATTGAATTCAGAAAATCATACAACAATTTCCAAACAAAATTACAAAATGAAATAAAACAAATTCAAAATGACAAAAAGGTATTCGTAAAGGCTGATAAGACAAGCAATTTCTATAAAATGGAACCTAATGAATACTCTCAACTCCTCAACAAAAAAATTCAGAAAAAAAACTACAAAAAAAAACGGATCAAACCACATATGACAGCATTTGTAAAAAAGAAAAAGAACTGTGCACCGTATGGATCTAAATGATAGGATAGAAACAACAGCAATAAAAGAAGCTTTTATAACACTTAAAGATCACAAACCTAATTTCCCCAACAACCCAACATGTAGATTAATAAACCCATCCAAGTCTGAATTAGGCAAAATAAGCAAAAAAAATTCTGGAAAAGTCTATAGAGGACATAAAATCAAACACTGAATACAACCTTTGGAAAAATAGCTACGAAGTTATCCAATGGTTCAAGGAAATTAACAAACAGAAAAACACAGTGTTCATCACTTTTGACATAGTGGATTTTTATCCATCCATAGATGAGGAATTGCTTACCAAAGCTTTAAAATTTGCTAACAAATATACAAACATAACAGAGGCTGAGATGGAAATCATCTTCCACACTAAAAAAAAAACTCTACTCCACCAGCAGTAATGATACTTGGACAAAAAAAAAAACCAGCAATAATTCCATTTGATGTCACAATGGGTTCATATGATGGTGCCGAAACATGTGAACTAGTTGGACTATTATGTTATCCAATATACAGAAAACACTTGGTAAACAGGTGGCTTGTACAGAGACGATGGCCTCGCCGCGCTAAACAATAAACCAAAAACCATTGAAAATAAGAAAAAAGAACTTTGCAAAATCTTCCAAAGCCCACAACTTAAAAATCACAGTAGAAGCCAACAAGAAGGTAGGTAGTAAACTACCTAGACATAACATTAGACCTTAATGACCATGTATACAAACCATATAAAAAACCTAATGATACACCCATCTACGTAGACATCAAAAGTAACCATCCACCTTCTATCCTAAAAAAACCATACCCAATGGCATAAACAAAAGACTATCTAACCTGTCATGCAACGAGAAAGTATTCAACAGTGCAGCAGTTGAATACCAAGAGGCACTGAAAAAAAGTGGCTACAACTACAAACTACAATACAACCCAGATAATAACATGAACAGTAATAAGAAAAACAGGAAAAGGAAGATCATATGGTATAATCCCCCATATGATGGAAGAATAAAGACTAATGTAGGAAAAGAATTCTTTAAAATTCTTATAACATCATTTCCAAAAGAACATGTACTATCTAAAATATTCAATAAAAACACCGTCAAGCTATCATATTCATGTATGCCCAACCTCAAAAACATAATTGACTCATCTAACAAAACTAAAGGCAACACAGCCAAAAAGGGTAACAAAAGGACATCTTGTAACTGCACAAAAAAAAGATCAATGCCCCTGAATAATAAATGCCTTTACAATAATATTGTATACCAAGCCACAGTAACAACTGATAGTGACAAAGAAACATACATAGGGATTACTGCAAACCATTTCAAAACTAGATATGCAAACCATAAACAGTCCTTCAAAAATGAAAAAAAATATAAAAAAACCAAACAGAACTAAGCAAACACATTTGGAAACTTAAAGATAAAAAAATAGACTATAATATATCATGGAAAATTATAAAAAAGAGCAGCACCATACAACAATATCTCTAAAAAATGCAACCTATGTTCTACAGAAAAAAGTGGCTGATATTATGCAAACCTCATCTAGCAACTCTGAATTCAAAAGTTGAGATCATAAACAATTGCAGGCACAAATGGAAATTTTGTTGTCACACACCATTCCTTACACACCCTCCCTGAACGCGCACCCCCCAAAAAATCAAAATTGTAAAAAGATACAGGCCGCGTGAAACACATGCAGAACTCACGCTTACACACACACACATATATATATAACACCGGTAGCGTGCCCAAAATGAACACCCTGAAGAGAGCAGAGAGCTGGAAACAAGTTTGTTGGTGTTTTTTTTAATCTCTTTTTTAATCACATTTTTAAACTTATGTCGCTCCCTTCCCGGTTGAGCGTTTTTTTTTGGAGTTCTCTGCTGGCTCTCTAGTTTTATTTGTGATAATCGCTCCTTACGTTGAGCACTCTAGCCTGACAGAACCTAAACTTAAAATGGAGAAAATCAACTTTGGGCAGTCCACTAAAAATATACCGTTTTCTAACCCACAATCTTACATCAAAAAAAACTAATAGAGCAGACTGAAAAATTTGTGCGCAACATGAGATGGAAGGCGTTCTTCTTCCTGAACCCTGATGCAAAATGTGAAGATAAAAAAAAAACATACGGTTTTTTTTAAGTCATGGAGATCGCCACCCATAATAGAGGAAATGAAACCTTTTTTGAAGACAATATGAAAAGACTAATAGCAATATTGAATTCAGAAAATCATACAACAATTTCCAAACAAAATTACAAAATGAAATAAAACAAATTCAAAATGACAAAAAGGTATTCGTAAAGGCTGATAAGACAAGCAATTTCTATAAATGGAACCTAATGAATACTCTCAACTCCTCAACAAAAATATTCAGAAAAAACTACAAAAAAAAAACGGATCAAACCACATATGACAGCATTTGTAAAAAAGAAAAAGAACTTGTGCACCGTATGGATCTAAATGATAGGATAGAAACAACAGCAATAAAAGAAGCTTTTATAACACTTAAAGATCACAAACCTAATTTCCCCAACAACCCAACATGTAGATTAATAAACCCATCCAAGTCTGAATTAGGCAAAATAAGCAAAAAAAATTCTGGAAAAGTCTATAGAGGACATAAAATCAAACACTGAATACAACCTTTGGAAAAATAGCTACGAAGTTATCCAATGGTTCAAGGAAATTAACAAACAAAAAAACACAGTGTTCATCACTTTTGACATAGTGGATTTTTATCCATCCATAGATGAGGAATTGCTTACCAAAGCTTTAAAATTTGCTAACAAATATACAAACATAACAGAGGCTGAGATGGAAATCATCTTCCACACTAAAAAAACTCTACTCCACAGCAGTAATGATACTTGGACAAAAAAAAAACAGCAATAATTCCACATTTGATGTCACAATGGGTTCATATGATGGTGCCGAAACATGTGAACTAGTTGGACTATTCATGTTATCCAATATACAGAAAACACTTGGTAAACAGGTTGGCTTGTACAGAGACGATGGCCTCGCCGCGCTAAAAACAATAAACCAAAAACCATTGAAAATAAGAAAAAAGAACTTTTGCAAAATCTTCCAAAGCCACAACTTAAAAATCACAGTAGAAGCCAACAAGAAGGTAGTAAACTACCTAGACATAACATTAGACCTTAATGACCATGTATACAAACCATATAAAAAACCTAATGATACACCCATCTACGTAGACATCAAAAGTAACCATCCACCTTCTATCCTAAAAACCATACCCAATGGCATAAACAAAAGACTATCTAACCTGTCATGCAACGAGAAAGTATTCAACAGTGCAGCAGTTGAATACCAAGAGGCACTGAAAAAAAAAGTGGCTACAACTACAAACTACAATACAACCCAGATAATAACATGAACAGTAATAAGAAAAAACAGGAAAAGGAAGATCATATGGTATAATCCCCCATATGATGGAAGAATAAAGACTAATGTAGGAAAAGAATTCTTTAAAATTCTTATAACATCATTTCCAAAAGAACATGTACTATCTAAAATATTCAATAAAAACACCGTCAAGCTATCATATTCATGTATGCCCAACCTCAAAAACATAATTGACTCATCTAACAAAACTAAAGGCAACACAGCCAAAAAGGGTAACAAAAGGACATCTTGTAACTGCACAAAAAAAAGATCATGCCCCCTGAATAATAAATGCCTTTACAATAATATTGTATACCAAGCCACAGTAACAACTGATAGTGACAAAGAAACATACATAGGGATTACTGCAAACCATTTCAAAACTAGATATGCAAAAACCATAAACAGTCCTTCAAAAATGAAAAAAATATAAAAAAACAGAACTAAGCAAACACATTTGGAAACTTAAAGATAAAAAAATAGACTATAATATATATATGGAAAAAATTAAAAAAGAGCAGCACCATACAACAATATCTCTAAAAAATGCAACCTATGTTCTACAGAAAAGTGGCTGATATATATGCAAACCTCATCTAGCAACTCTGAATTCAAAAGTTGAGATCATAAACAATTGCAGGCACAAATGGAAATTCTTGTCAACACACCATTCCTTAACACACCCTCCCTGAACGCACCCCCCAAAAAATCAAAATTGTAAAAAGATACAGGCCGCGTGAAACACATGCAGAACTCACGCTTACACACACACAATATATATAACACCGGTAGCGTGCGTGCCCAAAATGAACACCCTGAAGAGAGCAGAGAGCTGGAAACAAGTTTGTTGGTTTTTTTTTTAATCTCTTTTTTAATCACATTTTTTAAACTTATGTCGCTCCCTTCCCGGTTGAGCGTTTTTGGAGTTCTTGCTGGCTCTCTAGTTTTATTTGTGATAATCGCTCCTTACGTTGAGCACTCTAGCCTGACAGAACCTAAACTTAAAATGGAGAAAATCAACTTTGGGCAGTCCACTAAAAATATACCGTTTTCTAACCCACAATCTTACATCAAAAAAAACTAATAGAGCAGACTGAAAAATTTGTGCGCAACATGAGATGGAAGGCGTTCTTCTTCCTGAACCCTGATGATGCAAAATGTGAAGATAAAAAAAACATACGGTTTTAAGTCATGGAGATCGCCACCCATAATAGAGGAAATGAAACCTTTTGAAGACAATATGAAAAGACTAATAGCCAATATTGAATTCAGAAAATCATACAACAATTTCCAAACAAAATTACAAAATGAAATAAAACAAATTCAAAATGACAAAAAGGTATTCGTAAAGGCTGATAAGACAAGCAATTTCTATAAAATGGAACCTAATGAATACTCTCAACTCCTCAACAAAAATATTCAGAAAAAACTAAAAAAAAAAAACGGATCAAACCACATATGACAGCATTTGTAAAAAAAAAAAAGAACTTGTGCACCGTATGGATCTAATGATAGGATAGAAAAACAACAGCAAAAAGAAGCTTTTATAACACTTAAAGATCACAAACCTAATTTCCCCAAACAACCCAACATGTAGATTAAATAAACCCATCCAAGTCTGAATTAGGCAAAATAAGCAAAAAAAAAATTCTGGAAAAGTCTATAGAGGACATAAAATCAAACACTGAATACAACCTTTGAAAAAAAATAGCTACGAAGTTATCCAATGGTTCAAGGAAATTAACAAACAGAAAAAACACAGTGTTCATCACTTTTGACATAGTGGATTTTTTTTATCCATCCATAGATGAGGAATTGCTTACCAAAAAGCTTTTAAAATTTGCTAACAAATATACAAACATAACAGAGGCTGAGATGGAAATCATCTTCCACACTAAAAAAAACTCTACTCCACAGCAGCAGTAATACTTGGACAAAAAAAAAACAGCAATAATTCCACATTTGATGTCACAATGGGTTCATATGATGGTGCCGAAACATGTGAACTAGTTGGACTATTTATGTTATCCAATATACAGAAAACACTTGGTAAAAACAGGTTGGCTTGTACAGAGACGATGGCCTCGCCGCGCTAAACAATAAACCAAAAAAACCATTGAAAATAAGAAAAAAGAACTTTGCAAAATCTTCCAAAGCCACAACTTAAAAATCACAGTAGAAGCCAACAAGAAGGTAGTAAACTACCTAGACATAACATTAGACCTTAATGACCATGTATACAAACCATATAAAAAAAAAACCTAATGATACACCCATCTACGTAGACATCAAAAGTAACCATCCACCTTCTATCCTAAAAAAACCATACCCAATGGCATAAACAAAAGACTATCTAACCTGTCATGCAACGAGAAAGTATTCAACAGTGCAGCAGTTGAATACAAGAGGCAAAAAAAAAAAAAAAGTGGCTACAACTACAAACTACAATACAACCCAGATAATAACATGAACAGTAATAAAGAAAAACAGGAAAAGGAAGATCATATGGTATAATCCCCCATATGATGGAAGAATAAAGACTAATGTAGGAAAAGAATTCTTTAAAATTCTTTATAACATCATTTCCAAAAGAACATGTACTATCTAAAATATTCAAAAAAAACACCGTCAAGCTATCATATTCATGTATGCCCAACCTCAAAAACATAATTGACTCATCTAACAAAACTAAAGGCAACACAGCCAAAAAAAAGTAACAAAAGGACATCTTGTAACTGCAAAAAAAAGATCAATGCCCCCTGAATAATAAATGCCTTTACAATAATATTGTATACCAAGCCACAGTAACAACTGATAGTGACAAAGAAACATACATAGGGATTACTGCAAAACCATTCAAAAAACTAGATATGCAAACCATAAACAGTCCTTCAAAAATGAAAAATAAAAAAAAACCAAACAGAACTAAGCAAACACATTTGGAAACTTAAAGAAAAAAAAAATAGACTATATATCATCATGGAAAAATATATAAAAAGAGCAGCACCATACAACAATATCTCTAAAAATGCAACCTATGTTCTACAGAAAAGTGGCTGATATTATGCAAACCTCATCTAGCAACTCTGAATTCAAAAGTTGAGATCATAAACAATTGCAGGCACAAATGGAAATTCTTGTCACACACACCATTCCTTAACACACCCTCCCTGAACGCACCCCCCAAAAAATCAAAAAATTGTAAAAAAAGATACAGGCCGCGTGAAACACATGCAGAACTCACGCTTACACACACACACACATATATATATATAACACCGGTAGCGTGCCCAAAATGAACACCCTGAAGAGAGCAGAGAGCTGGAAACAAGTTTTTGTTGTTTTTTTTAATCTCTTTTTTAATCACATTTTTAAAAATAGAGCAGACTGAAAAATTTGTGCGCAACATGAGATGGAAGGCGTTCTTCTTCCTGAACCCTGATGCAAATGTGAAGATAAAAAAACATACGGTTTTAAGTCATGGAGATCGCCACCCATAATAGAGGAAATGAAACCTTTTGAAGACAATATGAAAAGACTAATAGCCAATATTGAATTCAGAAAATCATACAACAATTTCCAAACAAAATTACAAAAAATGAAAAAAAAAATTCAAAATGACAAAAAGGTATTCGTAAAGGCTGATAAGACAAGCAATTTCTATAAAATGGAACCTAATGAATACTCTCAACTCCTCAACAAAAATATTCAGAAAAACTACAAAAAAAACGGATCAAACCACATATGACAGCATTTGTAAAAAAGAAAAAGAACTTGTGCACCGTATGGATCTAAATGATAGGATAGAAACAACAGCAATAAAAGAAGCTTTTATAACACTTAAAGATCACAAACCTAATTTCCCCAACAACCCAACATGTAGATATAAACCCATCCAAGTCTGAATTAGCAAAAAAATAAGCAAAAAAATTCTGGAAAAGTCTATAGAGGACATAAAATCAAACACTGAATACAACCTTTGGAAAAATAGCTACGAAGTTATCCAATGGTTCAAGGAAATTAACAAACAAAAAAACACAGTGTTCATCACTTTTGACATAGTGGATTTTTTATCCATCCATAGATGAGGAATTGCTTACCAAAGCTTTAAAATTTGCTAACAAAATATACAAACATAACAGAGGCTGAGATGGAAATCATCTTCCACACTAAAAAAAAACTCTACTCCACAGCAGTAATGATACTTGGACAAAAAAAAAACCAGCAATAATTCCACATTTGATGTCACAATGGGTTCATATGATGGTGCCGAAACATGTGAACTAGTTGGACTATTTATGTTATCCAATATACAGAAAACACTTGGTAAACAGGTTGGCTTGTACAGAGACGATGGCCTCGCCGCGCTAAACAATAAACCAAAAACCATTGAAAATAAGAAAAAGAACTTTGCAAAATCTTCCAAAGCCACAACTTAAAAATCACAGTAGAAGCCAACAAGAAGGTAGTAAACTACCTAGACATAACATTAGACCTTAATGACCATGTATACAAACCATATAAAAAACCTAATGATACACCCATCTACGTAGACATCAAAAGTAACCATCCACCTTCTATCCTAAAAACCATACCCAATGGCATAAACAAAAGACTATCTAACCTGTCATGCAACGAGAAAGTATTCAACAGTGCAGCAGTTGAATACCAAGAGGCACTGAAAAAAAAGTGGCTACAACTAATGTATGCCCACCTCTCAAAAAACATAATTGACTCATCTAACAAAACTAAAGGCAACACAGCCCAAAAAGGGTAACAAAAGGACATCTTGTAACTGCACAAAAAAAGATCAATGCCCTAGCACAACACTCAATAGCCAACAGATTATTCATGGGAAATTATGGCTGAAAAAAGAGGCAAGCACCATCACCAAGATTATCTCTCTAAAAAAATGCAACCCCTTGATGTTCTAAAAGAAAATTGGATGATATTATGCAACCTCATCTAGCACAAATCTGAATCAAAAAGTTGAGATCATAAACAATTGTCAGGCACACAATCCAAATTCATTTGTCAACACCATAAGGAAACATAACACCCTACAGTGCATTCCCTCCGCAACCCAAAGAAATCAAAATGTGGTAAAAATTGTCATAAAAAGATACGTTGGCCGCTGTGAAACTACATGGAAGATGACGTCACGCTCTCGAGCACACACCCGCAGATATATATACTACCTCTACCACCGGGTATTTATTTAGCGTGCCCACACAAATATGATCAACCACACACTTGAATCTCTCCAGACTAGAGATACTGGAGAGAGAGAGAGCAGAAAATCTTGAAGTTCCTTTGTGTTGGTGTTTTTTTTAAATCTCTTTTTTAATCATCTCATTTATTATGGTATGTTTATGTCGTCCTCCCTCCCCCGGTTGACGCTGTTTTTGGGAGTTCTCGATTGGCTCCTCTCTCTAGTTTTATTTTGTGAGTATCATCGCTCTCCTTACGTTGGCGCTCTACTCTATTGCCCTCGACATCGGACAGTAAACTTGACCTGTAAAATTGCGAAAATATGCGGGGAATAAGAAAAATCTAGTACTTTGGGGCGTCCAGTCCACTAAAAATATACCGTTTTTTCTAACCCACAATCGCTTTCTACATCAATGACAAAACTAATCTGATGGAAGACGTCACTGTAAATAAAAATTTGGTGCGCAACATGAGATGGAAGGCGGTTCTGTTTCTGTCTTGAAACTTGATGAACCCTGATGCTACAAATTGTGAAGAGATCAAAAAACCACATACGGTACTTTTTTAAGTCATGGAGATCGCCACCCATTAATATCGAGAGGTAAAAGTGATTAAACCTTTTGAAGACACAATATGAAAGACTAATAGCCAATATTGAATTCAGAAACCTCTTCTATATCAACACTGTTCTCCCAACCAAAAGTACCTATACATAAATTAACCACTTGATAAATTCGATCAAAAAATTCGGTTTTTCCTCATACACAGGCGGATAGACACCAGCAATTTCTATAAAATGGATACCTTACAGCGATACTCATCAACCTCTTACCACCTTATCAACCCTTACTTTCAGCATAAACTAACACACAAAAACCCGGTATATATTACCTAACATTAGATCCACATTGTAAACAAGCAATCAAAGAATGATCGTTCACCGACGTTAGGATCAAATGACCTTACGGAAGAATACTACACAGCGCAATCTTAA